>OMKL01142562.1:0-13288 GCA_900302295.1 Parasudis fraserbrunneri | reverse complement strand
CTGTCTGTCACCTGCGCAAATCGCCTCGTCGGTACGGCTTCATTGTGCTTGGACGAGACCCGCCATTCGTTGAAAAGAAGTTCATCTGCGTTTTGGCCCGTCTCTATATTTTTTTTCAGGCTGCAATAACTGTCAGCTCCTCTTTCACTTTCTCGCGCACCTCCTGCTGTTGGTCTCGTCGGGTCGAAATAGCTAGCAGTATTAAGCAGCATGAAAGCATCTTTGTCATGCCCGCGAATAGTAATTAGAGCATTCCATTAGTAATAAAATGTTTACTATTCGAATTATATTCGACTCCCGAAATTCGCTCCAACAGCCCTAATGGGGTGTGCTTGTGCTTTTTGTATGGAATGGCTCACTTCTAGTAAAAGTGCAGCACTTTGTGTAAGACCAGTTCAATCCATGCAGGAATGATTCACATCTATTCACCTTATTTTGTCCTGCCCATGTTTGCTGTGGTAAGTCTTGTTTGGTAAATCCATTTCCTGTTGCTGAACGTCGCGGCAAAGATGCTAGCCAGTGGGGATATTCCCAAACTGAATAAATAATACATCTATATGAACAAAACTACTTAGCTAGCTCACTCTCCTTGTAACAAAGATATTGTTAAGATAAAGAACAAGGAGCTTGCTGTTTTTCATTCAAAACAAACAGACATCGAAGGCTAATATATCCCTGACGAGATACTGTGTCACATGCACACAGGAATTTGAATTACAAAAGCAGCATGCTGGCAGCGTCCTTGTTGCCTAGAAACATAAAGTGAATAGCACTGTGTCCTTTGTTGCTTGTTTGTTACCCCTCTCATTTGTGATTTTTTTGACTGCTTTACTTTGTCCTTGTTTATTCTATGGTCATCTCTGTGAAGGGCTTTGTAACTTTGGCTTGAAAAGAGCTATACAAATAAAGTTTGAGTACTACATCTGAATACTACAGTGGTAGTAGTATGTAGGTTTCAGATAAAAGTGATTCAAGATTTAAAATAAAGGTCTTTTAATGGTTTAGGATTTTAGAAGCCTATCCTATTGGTCACTATCCAAGCTCCTAATCAAGATATTCAAAAAGTTTTCATGTTTTTGCCTGTTCACAATACTTCAATGGGGATTGAAACGGTATCTCTCTAAATTACACACAAGCTATTCCATTTACTTTCATAAGCTGTGGGGCAAGTAGTATTAGTAATGGTTTGAAAGGACTTGTATGACTTGTTTAAATCCCCCTGCATTTCTAACATACACTAAAAAGAGTCTGAGAAACACTGGTGTAAAAACATTGTGCATGTCATAAAAGGGGGCTCGGTTAGTGTTCAATAGAATAGCATAGGCTTCTTGAAATGCTAAATCCTCCCTTTTGACTCCCAGCGGGCTGAGTATGCATTATCATACAGCAGTGTCCAGAGTGTTGAGTGAGTTCATGCTCCATGCTTCAGTCTCCATCCTCAAGCAATGTTACTGTAGATTAAAAGCAGGACTCACTAGAATGTTGCTGTGTGCACCCTGTCTTTGAAGAAGGGTGAAGATGTTAATCATCTATATTTCTCTAATTAAACTCCACATCCCCCATTAATTACTCCCAGGCCTCACCGACAATTTGCAGAAAAGGTCCAAGCTGTCAGACGCCTTTTATTGCAAACTATTAATTAGCAATCAGCTGACTCAGGTAGCCCCTCAAATATTCTACTGTGTGGTTTATGGCACTTTCCACAACCGGATTCAGGCCATATCTCCAGAATTGTCCACATGTTCACCATTAAGACCAATTAGGGACTTCATTCGCAGACGTAGGGGTGCACGGAGTGAAGGCGGTGTGATTGCAGACCAAGAACGCAGCCAAAGGATGGTGGCAGATGTTGTGTGAAAGCTAACGTGAAAATGCCCACCATTTGGAATGAAGTGATTCTCCATTGCAAAGATTACCTTCTTTGAAAAAAAATAAAAATTATTCTTGAATTGTTGTGTCCTTGATACGTCCTGAGTTTCTGACAGAACTGAAGGCCATAATTAACTGGAAGATGTATGATTTTGATAAATATAACCTTGTGGCCTTTTTTGAATACATACATTTTGTGCAATGTACTCTATTCATTTGCCAATATACAGCCTATTTCATCTTTGCCTGGCTGGCACATAATGCATATAGCTTAAAAGGCTCCTTTGAATATCTCAGCAAATGGCAATGATGATGTTGGGGCTGTGTCCTCAGTCCTCACACAACATGGCAGTGGCTGAACAAACGCTTAACAGGTAGATTTTCAAAAGAACGCAGGTGTAGCGTAAACCTTGCGTTTTGTGAATCTATTTTCAAACGAACGTCAGCTATCCAGTGAGTGTGCCAGCGTGTACCCTGCAGCCAGCCATCGCCTGGAGAACCACTTTCAAAAACCTTTCTGCCACCTGTGAGCACAATTAGAAAATGAGGCATCATCATCATTGCATCATTTATTTAACAATAGTCTGCGACAGGATAAAAGCTGGAAACTTCACAAATAGAATCAAGAAACATTTTAGCGTGGATTTCCCCTTGAAACATCTGATGCTTAGCTAACTAGCAAATGGAAAGAACAGGTATGCATGAATGACTGACAGGCAGATAACTTTCTGCTGACAAACTCCGAGGTGAATTCCTAAATGAAAACGCTGAATTAGGTGTTCTAACTTGCTATCCTCAGCACTAGTGCGACACTCAGTTTAGGTCGTATTTGATAGATAGGGTGATTTATTGAATCACAGCAAAAAAAAAAATAAAAAAAAGTTCTCAAGTAAATAATTGGGACATGAACGTGAACAGGTCCTTGTGCCGGTGCTTCACCGTCTCTCCCTCTCCAGAGTCTTCCTCCCTGTCCATCACACGCCCGAGCTTGTTGCACATGCTCATATTTAGGAAAATGGGACCATTTTTGAGCGAATGCTTCCTGCCCAATGAGTACTGAGCAATGTTGGAAAGAGTATACTTTACTTCTGCGATGAGCACAGAGGAAGAGATGGGTCATCGGTTTGATCCGTGGATCAGTAGCAGTGTTTGGTGGGTATGTGAATTAATAATGCTTTCCACCTCAACACCTGCCACTGAGTTGCCCTGAGCAAGGCACTTAAACCGCAGGGTTGCTCAGGGGCCAACAGTAGAGGACTATGGATGTCCTGGGCAGCTCCCAGGTGTGAATGTGTATAACTGTGTGATTGTGTGATACTTGGGCATTGCTGAAAAAGAGCATGATAAATATAAAAGTAAAATGTAGGATATTTTCTTCAGAAATGTACTGTAAAAAGTTTCCTGAAATAGAATCACTTGGGTAAAGTACAACTACATCGAAAAAGTACAGTACTTCAGTAAAAATACTTTTTATTATTATTATTACTTTACATCCATGGTACTGAGACATCTTGGTGTAAGACTGTAACTGCCAATCAGTGTTTATTTATAATGTGAATCATGGAAATAGAGTTTCTTGTTTTCTGAAAGAAAAAAAAATCAATTAAATGTAAAAGTCAATTATGAAGCTGTCATCTAATCAAATGACAGATTATTTGAAAACATTGATATTGCAGACTGCAAATTATTTCTCCTGAACCTGACGATTTATCCAGCTAGTTTTACTGTACCATCAAACAGTGCTTTTTTGCATGCTGCCCAGAGGTGGTGTAGTGGTTCAGACCTTCCCCCTCTGGAACAACATGAAGTGTGCTGGCCTGGGATCAAATCCCACCAGAACCTTCTTTCCTGTGTCTACTCTGTCTCCCTCTCAGCGATATGTGTCTCAATAAAGAAACAATGACACAAATTCATTACAACATGAAGAGACATACTTCAGCGTCATCATGATTGCCTAGGTTGCGTGTACTGTAGTTGTATTTTGATGGTGCAAGATATGTAGCTTATATATTAACATAACGTTGGACACAGGTAAGCCGAATTTAGCACTGACATCCAACCTTTAACACCCAGCTGGTGCAAGAGAACCCAGGAGTGTTGGGTGCGTTTGAATTGAAATTGGCATGCATAGCAAACTTATAAATACATAAACCTATAAACACAAAACTGCTTCACCAGTACTGTCTTGATGAAACTAAGTTGGGCTAGTCCACCTGGCAAGTGAACTGCCTGCTCGCCTAGCAAGCTAGAATATGGATAGTGGTGGCCTAAAGGTTAGAGAAGCAGGCCTCTGACTGGAAGATTGCCAGTTCAAACCCCAGAATAGGAGGATAAACTGGGTTGGGGTGGGGAATGAATAATGGATGAATAGAGGTCTGACAGACGTGTGTTCCCCTAGATGTGGGTTCTGTGGAAGGCCTGGCATACCACAGAGCCTGGGACACTCTGTACTGGACCAGCTCCACCACCTCCACTATTAGCAGACAGACGGTCGACCAGACGCGACCAGGAGCCTTCAGCCGGCAGGCTGTGGTCACCCTGTCGGAAGAGGACCACCCTCACGTCCTGGCCCTGGATGAGTGCCAGAAGTAAGTGGCTCCACTAAGTCTCACTCTTATGCTCTCTTCTCTTACAGATGTGATTGGTCTCTTTCTTACATACTCACTCTTTAATTCTCTTATACTCTATTTGTCATTATGTCTATCTATCTATCTATCTATCTATATATCTATCTATCTATCTATCTTATCTATCTATTTATCTATCTATCCATCTATCTATCTATCTATCTGCCCTCATCGATAATGTCTTTCTCCCTCCCTCTCAATATGTTCTGTCATCTCTCATCTGGCATTATCTCTCTCTCTCTCTCTCTCTCTCACTCACTCACTCACTCACTCACTCACTCACTCACTCTCATCCAACCTTTTTTATGTGTTTATGTTTCCACAGCTAGACATTGTGTTACAGGAGTGATTCATTTGCCACAACACAAACTGTGACTTAATGCCTGTGGCAGCTCGGCATCTTCTATTCTACCTTGCATCTTGCTTAAAACTGGATTCAGAGAGGATTCATTACATTCTAAAGCATGTTACTGTTGCTGCCTAGAACCCAAAAGTTAGACAATTTAATGGTCCCATATTATGAAGAACTCACTTTCTCAGTGCTTGTGCACATACATTTAGGTCTCTGATGGGCCTACTAACACACAAACTGTGAAATAAGACAACCCAGTCAGATTTTTCTGGGCTGCGTAGGTCAAAAAACATGTGACTCAACAAGCCATTCAGATTTGCTTCTCCCTCTTACGTAAAATGGGGACTCCTCGTCCTTGACTCGTCTGTGCATGTGAAAAATACGCACTGCAACGCCTAGTTTGACAGTTCGATCTGAATTTCGTGAGCGGGCAGCCCCGCAGTTTCAAGTTGGGCGTGGAAAAACATGAAGGCATGCTCACAAACGTTCTCTTTTTCCACCTACATGGTTCACTAAAATATGTTTCTGACAACATTTTAGGTGATCAATGGGATAAGCAATTGCTGGATCTTAACTCATATTTGATCTGCAATGCCTAGTTTGACAGTTTGAATTTCGTGAGCCCATGGAGGTATTATAGAACAGGCTCGTGCCACAGTTCCCAGGTGTTGTGCACACAGAAACAGCCTGTCAAGGACAGGACTGAAATAGAGGGGTGTAGAGGCATGCTAGAATGCATAATCTGTGGTATTTTCAGCAAAGAACCTTCAAAGACATGTTTTGGGGACCACAGAAACCTATATTGACTTTTTGAAAAGGAGTATAATATGGGACCTTTAAACAAAAGCCAGTAGACAGACATGTGCTTGGTGAGGTGTTCCTTACACTGGCAGGCATTAGTATTCCAATCTCCTATTAGAGTACAGAAGATTGCAACCTCAGAGCTTGCCATGTAGCAAACATCTAATTGGTTTGACACTTTGAAAAGAAGAAGGTGGTAAGCGCCTGGGGTGTTTTTTTTCTTCTTCTTTCAACACTCATAGTGTTCCTGTTGTAACTAGTTAAGAATTAAGATCCACAGCATATTCATGAATATGATAATGTCAGGATGAGCTGTCTCAAAAGTACATGGCTATGTGCTCTGAAAGTATATTGTGCTCCTAGTGCGCCAACAAAATTAATTTCCTGACCTCGTAGTGTATCCTCGGTTGGCAATTTGGCACAATATCCATCCCCACTCTAGAAATACTGTCTGATAATTAGAATCTAAACTGAAGTGATTAATTAGCAGTCACTGGCTGTGGCCTCTGACCGGGATCCTTATTAACCCTGTGCAGTGGACTTCCACGACTTCATTATGGCTTGAGAGTGAGAGAATCAGTCACTTGTACCTTGGCGAAGTTTCTAAAGAGCTGGGAAACTATAATTTTGGAACATCCAGCTAGACGTTTTCCTCCATGTCGGGTCTGTGGCGTTTATCTGTGTGGCTATGAATACGAAACATGTGTTCCGCTCATCTCGCAAATAAATAAATAAATAAATAAAATAAAAACACTCACTCCGATATAAATCTTTCATTTATTTACTCCCCTGCTATTATCAGCTTTCTCCATATTCTCCGGTAGTCCTCGCAGAGAGAGAAACATCAATAGACGTTCCCTCATCTAACATCCTGAGATGCTAATCTGTTTTATCAAATGGAAATTGAGTAGCAGTAACAGCTGCACCTTATCAGCGATGAGGCTCATGCACGACACCGTGGCGAGCGTGACAGGGAGATGAGATGACGGGTCATGGAAGCCGTGGCAGCTATGGGATCATAGTTGATAAGTGAGTGACACCGATGCATCGACCTCCGGCAATTTATTGCAGCTATGAATAATTCCCACTATCCATTAGTGTTTGTTTTCCCCGGCAAAGAGCAGCTTGACATGTTACAATTGCAGCTCTTTTGCAGCTCCCTGATTCAATTTCAGAGAACACATATTTGTTTTGTACTGCTTTGCTGGGGTAGTGAGAAGTCGTCTGTAAAGGCAAGATGCACTTTTATAAAGAGATCAGGGGCATCTGCATGTCACGCAAGTGCAAACTGCTATGAAAAGGCTACAGATAAAATAGGCTTGTTGTAATTTAAATAGCCTAGGTCTATTAACTCTGAAAGGGGTCATAGCATCAATTTGTTTTGTATTGTGCTATGTCTCAGGGTAAGAGCAATGTGTTTTTTGTTGTTTTCAACCAAATTTGTTTTAGTTATTAAGGTCTCTCTTGAATGACTTTGAAGAATAAATTCTCACATGCACAACAGTCACAATACTGAACTGACAATACTCAAACTGCTGAATACAGACTATACCAGCCATCTCAATTCAACTGATGCAAACCTGCTGATTGGAGGCATTCCAGAGTCTGGTTTTGATGCCTTCACCATAGATTATCAGAAACTTCCTGTCAATTTTTCTTTTTTGAAGATGTAATTAATGTAATATCTATCTATTTGCACAAACCAAGTAAATGTTGACAGTGTATGCATTAAACTTTGATTTAGGAAAATGTACCGGTAATTCCTTTAGTAGCCTATGCCTGCTGCTTTAAAGATATCAGACTCAGAATCAGAATCAGAATCAGCTTTATTTGCCAAATATGTGTGTGCATACAAGGACTTTGACTCCGGCCTAGCGGCTCCACATGTACTTACAGAAGAAAAGTAAGAAAAGGATACTGGATACAGGATACAAGAGAGTGCATTGCATTTTAGTTTATTTTCTCACTAAACACCTGTCTTATTGGTAAAGAAGTGTTTTCCTTTCCCCTTAATTAAGTTGCCCTGAATTGATCTGGATTGAATTTCCTTAAGAAATAGCTTGGTAGCATTCCGAGTTGAAACCAGTGGGTACTGCAAGCCAGCAAACTAGCATGTGGCTAGCTGTGCCACTGGTTTGAATAAGGAATGCTACCGGTATTATCGCTAACACCTTTTTGGGGAAACTGAAGGGCAAATGAAGGGTTCATGTCAAGGTTTCCCTCTAAGTTGTGGTGTGCCTGCTGCTAGCTGACTGTTTGATGCATGTTTGACATTGCAGCCTGATGTTTTGGACCAACTGGAATGAGCAGAAGCCCAGTATCATGCGGTCCACTTTGGCCGGGAACAACATGAAGGTTATCGTCAGCTCTGACATCCTGACCCCCAATGGACTGACCATCGATCACAAAGCAGAGAAGCTCTACTTCTCAGACGGCAGCCTGGGAAGGATCGAGAGGTGTGACTATGACGGCTCCCACAGATATGTGAGTATCACAGTCCTGGGCCTCAGTTTGTACACTGTTTTGGATCGGCACCTCTGGAGCCAGCTATGCTAACTTTCTCTCCTTTCTGTATATGTGCAGTATAACATTATTCCTCCTGGTTCTGTGTAGCTCAACCGGTAGAGCGTGGCACTAACACTGCCAGGGTTGGGGTTTTTTCTTTCTTTTTTCCTTTTCTTTTTTGCTTGCAAGAATGTAATTTGGAGATTTCAAAGTGCCTGTCTCTCAGGGATGGAGATGTTTAGGAATGAAACACTCCCTACTATTTTTTAAAAATACTTTAAAAATAGCGTGTCTTCAAGAGGTATTGGCACCATATATATTATATATATATAATATATGTAATTATACCCCCTCCCCCTTATGATAATACAGTGAATGTATATTCTGATAAAGATTTTACTTTCATTCATTACTATATAATCTACTATATAATAATTGAATAGTATCCTGGTATCCTGAATTTCCATATTGTTGTCAAACAAATGTAATCAACATTTACACCTTTTTTTCTTGTCTCTGCTTTGTTAGCAGGGAAGACAAAATAATATAATCAATGACCACCACAAGAATTCCCAGACTCAGATGCACTTTAAAAAGTAAAACCTTATCAGAATATGCTTCTATTAGATTTTGTTGATAGGAATTACTTGGAGTGCTTATATGATAGGCATGTTTTTGAGAAAATTAATTAATTCTTGCTAATAACAAATATTAATATTTGAACAGTTTTAACTCAATCACAGGGTAGATTTATCTTATTTTGAGTGTAAGCTGAAGCTGATAAACAACAATGATATTTTCTCACACTTTTTTGGTCATATTCACCTAGGGCACCAATACTTCTCAGAGGAGGCATAAGTAACAAGATCAGTGAAAATATAAAATGTAAAATATACAAGTAAAAAAAAAAAAAAAAATAGATTTCATGGAACTTGTGTTTAGATGAGGATGTTCCATTTTGAAACAGAGGAGACACAAGGGCATACATTGTTGGATGGCATGTCAAATTGTTCTCCCCATTTTCCAGCCACGATGAACCAGTTTTCTTTCTACCACATTATCCCCCACCCCTATTGAGCTCCTGGGTAGTTCAGCTTCCATACAATGGCCTCTGAAATACCTCTCTGGGCTCTTTCTTTCTCATATTTCATCAGCACGAGAGCCACTTAATTATAGAAGTCATTTCCCTGCTAAAGTAAAGGATCTCAGTGAGGATGGGGTGGGGGGGAGGTTCTCATTTTTATCCGCGAGAGGTTGCATGCATAATGTATTTTATCCTGAAAAATCCAAGCCGCGTTTGTATCCTTCTGCATCCCTGGCATGTAAGGGATTACATTACACTGTGGCTGCTCTTTGCTATGGATTTCAATTTGTGCTTGACATGACCTCTGCGGCTCGGTGCCACGCCTCCATCTCAATTAGTTACCTGTACGTTTGCAGAGCGGGGTCGCCAGGCTCAAAACGTCTTCACCCTTTGGGTTACCACCTTGCCCTTTGCTGCAGTTGAGTCCCACTAATGAAGCCTCGCATTGAGACCCCTGCGGGCACCATCACCGTCCCAATTAAAATGTGAAAATTAAACAGAGGTTGCTGATTGTCAACGGAGCAGCCGCAGAGGCATCACAGGGCTTGGAAGTGGTGTGTGTGTGTTTGGGGGGGGGGCACCTTTGCATTTTGTGTGAGTGAAACGGCCACAGAGTGGGTTCGTGTATTGCACGGTAGAGGAGTGTCCTCGAAGGCCCCTGGGCTCCTCCTCTCTGCTGCGGCAGTGTCATTACATGCTGACAGGGAGCCCGCTGACACATCCCCTCTGACAGAGATGAGACGAGGGGAGCTCTGGCAGGGGCTTTAGTCCTTCTGTGCCATTTGGAACAAAGTGGAGAGCCATGTCATTAACTGAGCCCGAGCTCCAGGGAGGGCGATGGAGTTCGTGTTGAGGGAAGATGTCAACACGTTTAGTGGTGAAAAGACGACCTTTTAACTGTGAGGAGACAGAATATTAATTGAGAGCCGCATAAGGATAGTTCACTGCTGGTTAGCCGCTTTTTGAATTACACCATTGATGTGGGATCCCAGCGCGCATATGCTACCGTGTCAAATAGAAGAGCATTGGAGTAATCATTTTGGGGGGATTTTGTGAACATGGCACTGGACATGGCATGGATTAATAGTGTTGAATAGAGAAGTCATGTTTGAAATACTCCACTAAGAACATTTGTGGCCAACTCAGGATTTGGTCTGTGGGGTAATTAGGATCTGTAAAACCTAATGTCTCCTGAATCTCATTTCCTGTCAATATGTTCTGTCATCACCCATCTGGCATTCTCTCTCTCCCTCTCTCTCTCTCTCTCTCGCTCTCTCTCTCTCTTTCTCTCTCTCTCTCCCCTCCCTCTCTCTCTCCTGATGGCCAGTTGTTGCTTGCACATGCTGGGCTCCTTTAATCAACACCTGTCCTATTAATCTGAGTGTGGCAGTAGGGCTAATGTGATCCTGGTTACGACAAGCGTGTCCTGCTAATGGCTGAGAGTACGGAGCCACTGGAAGCCGTGATGCCCACCCCCCTCCACCCCAGCCTGGAGGGTCCCTAAAGGAGGCATCTGATGGATTCCTGCCTCTCTGCCAATGACACTGTCATTTACACTCCCAACATCTGGGTTAAACAGTCATGTGGGCGGCGGGGGTGATGTGTTGATTAATGACTCATAGCATGATCACAGTCGCTCCCCCCGTTCATTATAAGAGCGTGAATTAAAGTCTACTGTCTTTTATTTATATTTGTTTTTATAAGTTCGCAGATGAAAGTACAAATAATGTTCAAGTGAAATGAATGGACGGGGAACCTAGTTGTGTCACGGCTGTTATGTGCTATATGATATACAGTAGTATTTAGTCATGATAGACCCACATGGCCTGATGGGCCAAGGAAGAACAATATCATGGTGTAAGCAGCAGTAATGTAATGGTTAGAGAAGCTTTCTGGTCATCCCCCCAAATGGTGGCGGGGAGCTTAAAGGTTGAATCCGTAATGATGGGAAATAGCGACTTCAAGACAAATACTTGCTTGGCATTGCGTTTTGTTGATATTTTTTGTTTTGGTCTGATGTGTGGGTTGGAGTTGAGTTGGGATAGGGGAGGGGTTGCTAATCTCACTGGCCACATCTCAGGCTCTGCCAGGAGAGGTCTGGAGATATTCTTGTTAAAAAAAAAATAGGGGTTATAACACCTCTTCCGGGAGCTGAAGGCTGGAATTTAACACTAAAGATGGCGGTGATAACAGCACTACTTGAACTAAGAACAAAGTCTTTGACTACTGACAACTACTTTGACTAAGAAAAACATATTTGGAGAAAATCATTAAATAGGGTGTGATTTTATGTAAAGTAAACTTATTATGTACTGCAGCTTGAGGTGTAAATGTGAGTTCTAAAGGTCTACCAAAATAATAGTGATCTCTGCCAAGAGGCTGAAAGGTAATAAACAAATACATATGTTTGACTCTATTTAACATAAATAAATTAACACATGTTCTCTGATCATTTGCAGGTCATCGTTAGATCTGGGCCAGGGACCTTCTTCGGGCTCGCCATCTACGGGGACTTTATCTTCTGGTCCGACTGGGCCCGCAGGGCTGTGCTGCGTTCAAACAAGTATACCGGTGGAGACACCAAGGTGCTGAGGGCGGACATCCCCCACCAGCCCATGGGAATCATAGCTGTGGCTAGCGACACAAACAACTGTGAGTAACCCCCCCCTACTAACCCAAAGACCAATAGATGTACCAATGTTTGTTTTGTGTCTTGGAATGTTGATGGTGTGCATGTGTGTGTGTACGCGCTTGTGTGTGGCAGGGACGGCTGGTGGCTGGGCATGTGTGTGCGTATGTGTGTACACACCTGTCCGTATGTGTTTGTTTGCACGTGAGTGATCGGGTAAGAGGGTGTATATAAGTGTGTGAGTGACGTGCGTTTCTATGTGTAGGCGTGCGTACATACAGTACGAGTGTGTGTCTGCGCACGTGTGGATGCGTGTCCAAGCACATGGACAAGCACTATCATGCTTGTGCTGTTTTACCATATTTGGAAATTGTGTGTATGTCCACCCTTCTCTAATTGAGGAAGAATATTAGCAGGGATTACTCTCGATCTGCTGTGATGGGCTCCTCCTTCTGATGTGGGAGAAGACAGCGGGAATGATAAATTAGGGAGCTTTTATTTAGCATGGCGAGAAACTTAAGCTGGGGATGTAATTAATAAAAAAAACTATCCCTGTGTCGAGAAGGGAGTCTCCGAAGTGTCTCGGATGTTCCAAGTAGGACATAGGGAAGCTGGTTGAAGTGTGTCCCAACGGTTGCCTAGAGCTGCTGGCTCCGCCGCCTCATTTATCTCATTATGGCAAATAATGGTGGAACCCAAACTCTGGACCTGCCGCTGCCGCCAAAACACCCTGATGTTAGATGGCAGGCTATGTATGTTTTAGTGCTCCGTTTTTATCCACTCCACTGTTTGTATTTCTTTAAAGCTCTTATTCTATTCTGTATTCTGCTCTTCCTGAATGTCCTTTGTGTGTCATCAGATTTATCTGCACAAGAAAAGTTTCCATGCAGGCTAATCAATGCCCATATAAGTGTTGAGACATCTGCTTGGACAGTGTTGTTCAAAACATTTCCTAGTGTGCCATCACCCCAACACTTGTACCGTGTCAAAGTGCCCTTGAGCAAGGCGCTGGAACCCCAGCTGCTCCAGTGGTGCTGGTCTGTTGTAAAAGCCTGGTTGTAGGCAGCTCCCAGGCGTGAGTGTGTGTATGAATGAGTATAATCCTTCCTCCCCCTGTAACTACTCCCCCAGGCTGTTGCTTTAAATAAGAATGTGCTATAAGTCAGCTCACCTGGCTAAGTAAGGAGTGTTATTCTTCTTCTCTGATAAATAGAATACATAACACTGGAGGAGTGGGAGTGGGTTTGTAACGGTCATATATGTGTGTCTGGTGGATGTTGGAGCTTTATAGCTCTCCTCCCTCAACACATTATTTCCATTTCCTTCTCTAGGGTATATATGTGCTCTTATTTCTTTCACATTCACATATTTTTATTGTTGTTTACAATGAAAAAGATGCACATCCTGATGGCTTAGTGGGT
>OMKL01142554.1:0-11717 GCA_900302295.1 Parasudis fraserbrunneri | reverse complement strand
CTGTTGGAGCTGCTGTTTGAGCTGCTGTTGTAGTTGGTGGAGAAGATGTAGTTGTTGGGGCTCTTGTAGTTGTTGGAGAAGCTGTAGTTGTTGGGGCTGCTGTTTTAGTTGTAGGAGCAACTGTTGTAGTTGTTGGAGCAACTGTTCTAGTAGTTTGGTCTCCTGTTGTAGTTTTTGGAGGTGCTGTTGTAATTGTTGGAGTAACTGTTGTAGTTGTTGGCGCAACTGCTGCAGTTATTGGAGCAATTGATGTAGTTGTTGGGGCTATTGTCGTAGTTGGAGAAGATGTAGTTGTTAGGGCTGCTGTTGTAGTAGTTGGGGCTCCTGTTGTAGTTGTTGGAGGTGTTGATGTAGTTGTCGGAACAACTGTTGTAGTTGTTGGAACATCTGTTGGAGAAATTGTTGTGGTTGTGGTCCTTGCCCTTGTAGCAGTAGCTGCAGTGGTTGTTGTGGTCGGTGCACTTGTGGTGGTGGCTGCTGTAGTTGTTGTGGTTGGTGCTGTTGTGGTTATAGTAGGACGTTCTGTAGATGTGCTTTGTACACCTTTGGTTGTTGTGGCGTCGGTGTTCCTGGTTGTGCTCTTGATAGAGGAAAAATAGATACCAGTTATATTGGCATTCAGGTTGTTATATTTCAATGACATTAATATTCATCAAGATAGGACATGCGATTTGTATCCAATTTTTTAATAGAACATTTTCAATTTTTTATTTAACTTTATTTTTCATACATTTAACTTTTTTATACATAACCCACATTATGTCTACAGTTGTGAATCTATCTTTATGTTTTTAATTTGAAAATGTTATTTCTAAATCATGTAACAATGATTATTTTAAATACAGTTTTTGATTTAGTTTGACGTTCACCTATTCAATTAAATTAGTTTCTTTTACATATTAAGTCATATTTGATATTGTGTTTTTACTACAATTGTTATACATCAACAATTGTAGGGGGGGGGGGCAGGATGTGAAATGCTGTGTAGCCTGTGAAAACTGATGCTGGAGTAAATGGAGAGTGAGGTTTATATACTGTTTTAGACGTCTCCAGACAGTCGGCTTCTTCCGTTGACCACCGAATGGAGCCACACTCCATGCTTGCAGAGCCAGCCTGTGTGTAGGTTTCTCCCCAGGCTGCAGTTACTTCCTCAGGCCAGAGCCCCTCGACACCACTTCCTGCATCACTGATTATTGGAGACTCCATCGTCAAGAATATTCGGGCAAATACAGCAGTAACCTTAGCCTACACGGAGAGGCCCTGAAATGCATGGTATCTCACTAGCCCTTGTGTGTGGTTCTATCCAGAGCTTATTTTACTGCAAGTCATTCAGGCATTTTTGGCCTTTACGGTCAGGCAAAATTAATTATTTGGTTTAAGTTTGGGAAAAGATTTGTGTCATGTTTACATGTTTGTTTTTTATGGACTTGCCTTGGTCTACATTGATGATTTTCTTATCAAATATGTTCCCAGCAGAGCCCTCAGACCTACTGACTCCTTCTTACTAGCAATCTCAAGGTCTCCTACTAAAACATAATGGGGATGCTGCTTTTAGTTCATATGCCCCGAGACTCTGCAACAGCCTCCCACTGGATCTGAGGGCTTGTGAAACAGTAG
Organism: Parasudis fraserbrunneri; assembly: GCA_900302295.1. NCBI lineage: Eukaryota > Metazoa > Chordata > Actinopteri > Aulopiformes > Chlorophthalmidae > Parasudis > Parasudis fraserbrunneri. The sequence continues at coordinate 10,100 of OMKL01142554.1, read as the reverse complement.
ATCTGTTCAAAAGGAAACTCAATACTTACCTTTTAGGTCTTGCTTTTACTTTTTATTTTCCTTTGTATTTTTATCTCCCTGCATTTTCTATATTTTCTCTTGCTGTTGTGCCTCCTGTGTTCTTTTTAATCTGAGTTCAAAGAGGAATGCCACCCATTTTAAGAATTCACAATATGTTCTTCCTGTGCCCCAAGAAAGTTGTGAACGTGCACCACTCTCTCCTATAGCTAGAAATCAGAGATAGAACCCTCCAATAGGTGATGTATCTGGGATGGAAAGTCTGGGGCGGCTCCTTAGACAATGAATGGAGCTCTGACTTCATGAAGCCATATAATGTTTATGTGAGCTGTTACACCCAAATGCAGGTTATATTCTAGCATTGCTAGAAGGCCTGAAGCAGAATTTGGGTGTAAGAGCTCACACAAACATTTTATGGCCACACAAAGTCAGAGCCTCATTCATTGTCTAAGGAGTAGCCCCAGATTTTACATCCCAGTGATGTCACAGATTGGAGGGTTGTGTCTCTGACTTGTATCTTTAGAAGAGAGTGGTGCATGTTCACAAATACTGAGTGAACTGTCCTGGGGCACAGGAAGAACATATGTGCATTTTTTGAACGGGTAGCATTCCCATTTAAGGCACACTGTATTGCCTTTTGATTAACTGTATTTTTATCTCCACCAAGCAGAAGACTGGAGGAGGTCATGTAATCGGTGCGGTGTGTGTGTGTGTGTGTGTGTGAGAGAGAGAGAGAGATTGTGATTGTGCAGAACTAATCTCAAAAACTACAAGGCCGATTTGGATGCAACTTCGCACATAGGGTGACAGCAGGCCAAGGACATGAATTCTCAAATATTTTTTCAACTCAGTAAATGACAAGTATTTTATTTGAACACATTTCCATCATTGTCCATTGAAATATTCCATTCAGTTTGCAGTTACACCTTTTGAACAGAAGAGGGCGATACTTAGGTTCACTGCTCATATCTCTCTGGTACCTGTTTACAACATGGAAATGCCATAGGGAATCTATTGTCGTTGATATACCTATGCATGAAAAACATTTATGAATTAAATGTAAGTTTTACATTTTAAGTTTTAAACTTAATGGGGTCCTTACCTGGAAAGGTGTTGTTAATTAGCTGATCTGCTCCTGTTAGCATACAGCTAATGAAGAATTTTAATTTAATGTCTCATGTAATTCTCATAGATTTATAATAGTAGATTTGTAATCAAACAATTATCATTGTTTATTAGACAAACATTACAACATGATAGTTTATTAAATGTTTTTTTTTTGTTTTTACTTTGGAGAAGACTGACATGATTTACCCTTAGGGATTATGTCTAAGTGTAATTCTGGAGACATTCCAGGTCACTCTGTGGTTCCAGCATATCTTGGTCAAATGCCTGCAGGGGTAACTTTTGTGTTTATTCAGCCCTTATTTTACGACTCTTCCTTCTTCTCCTATGGTGTGTAAGTGAATGAGAAAGAACGTGTTGTGACGGTCTCACTAGCTCAGGCAGAGCACAGAGCTTGGAGTTGGGACTGAATTATAGTGAAATGTAAAGCCAAGAATGTTTCTTAAAATGTTCAAACATTTCAGATTTATTTGTGTTTACAATACAATGTATTTTGTTGTGAAATTCATTCTACCCAAGGATTCCATGTTACCTTAACTGATGGACCATTTTTTAAGATTACATGCAAAGACTTCTTTTAACAAGCCTTAACTCATTGCCACTCATTGTCTGACACGCAGAAATGCTGATAGACATTCATATACTTCTTTTGTGGTAACAAAACCAAATGCATCAATGATTTAATTTTAATTTTATTTGGGTGTTATATTGTGATTTGATGACCAAAGTTCTTGACCATGGTTATCACCAGTGTAGTTGTATTGCCATTGTTAAGAGGATTTTTCATTAGAGTAAAAGAGTGTATGTGAGAATTACAGTACTTGTGAATTCAATGAAACCATACTTACCTTTTGGGTAATGAGTAATGTTATTTGAGAGTATTGTACATTTGAAAAAAACATTTTTTTTATTCTGTCTTACATTTTATGTATGTTCATCCTTAATATAAAATGATGAGCAGATTTTATTTTGAACCAAAATAGTGATGATCACTCATTAAAACAACATTACACATTTGATTTGTTTTTGCTTTGATACAGTTTAGCCCATTCTTTTATTTTAGACTTTACATCATATATTTTGTGTGTTTGTAGGACTTGTTCAGGGCCCTGCTATTTCTGTGTTTGGGCCTTACTGAACGTGCATCACCTGAATAAGACCTTAAACTCAGTATGGCAGATAGCAGGGTTACTCTGTGCATGTAAACGTATAGTCAGTGGCTCCACTGGCAGAGCTAGGTCACAATGGTGCACTTTCTGCACCCCTTGTATCTCCAGATGTGAAAACATAGGACTGAGTTGGTTATTGAATCTGTAGTCTCGCATTTCCCACACTTTGTTCACACTCTGCTCTGTTCCAGTGCAGAATAAAGGTTTGCTAGCTTGGTATACTTTCCTTTAAAAATAAAAGAGACTTTCACAGAACCACAGCCTCTTGTGTATAGATAGAATTGTGTTACTGGGTGAATTCTGCTGTATTGCTTTGTTCTATCCATCTTCTCTGCTGTCTTGCTTCTTCACTTGGCTCGGATGTAAAACAAATGCACAAGGAGAGATGTATAATGGCAATATCCCCTTCCTCTTTGTGACGGAAAGCAACAGGTTCTGTGAATTGTGAATGGCACGTTCTTTCTGTCATCCTGTTCATCATTACATCTGAGGATAGGTGGGCATTTGCTATTAATTCAGTTAGATGTAATTTAAATAGCCTGTTTCATAACCTATGAACTACAGAACCACCTTAAGGTCACAATTTGGGTCTAAAAAATAGTCAGCATAGAAACAAGTATAATAGTTTAGCAAAAATATGTCTGTCATGGTCATACCATGCCCCAGCGGATTTTCCCCCGTGTCTCTTGTGTTCCCCCTCCCCTGTGTCTCCTGTGTTTCCCTGTCTATCTGTGTGTGTCGGTGCTATTAAGGAGCGGTTTCCGGATGACCTTATTTGGGCTTCCTTCCGACAAGCCATTCATTCCATTCACCTGTTTTCCATTAACACCACAGGATATCTACGCTGGTTCTCCTTCCACTCATTGCCAGATTGTTACTTCAGTTACTGCGGTAGTATACGTCTCAGGTCAAGATTCCTCGTGAAATTATCTGTGCGATAATTTTTGTATTTTTGTCACTCATCGTCTTTTCCCTGTGCCTAGGATTACAACCATCCTGCCCAGAGTCTCTGCCTGCCTGCCTGCCTGTCTGTTTGCCTGCCTGTCTGTTTGCCTACAGTACCTGCCTGCCCGCTGGCTTGCCTGCCTGTTTGCTCCCTGCCCCAGCCTGACTGCTGGCCAGCCGGCTCTACTCCTCCGCTGCGCTCTAGCCTGGCGCGCTCTCCTCCTCTCTCCGGCCTGCACCAGCTGCGCAGCGACGCACCCCACTCACTCGCCTACCCCCAGCCCATATCGAGCTTTTCCACTTCCCCTTATCCCCAAAATAAAACACTTATTTTATACCACTCTGTCTGTGTTCTGCATTTGGGTCTCCCGAGTCTGGTCGTAACAATGTCATGCTGTTAAAATAAGGTCAACTACTGTAATAGAAGCTCATCCAGAAAGTTTCATTCCACTTGGGATCCCATTCTGTTACATTTTGAAAGAATCAATAGGCTACTCTTCCTTATGACTGAAAGTACTATCGAGTCAAAGACCCTTTTAAATTTATAACTGTATATGTTGCAGACAGAATATCTTCAGATCCATTAAGGTCTTGTAGGGCTGTCATTAATGATAGTTTTGGTGATTGAATGATCTGGGGACTGATTGAGTAAACTGGATAAATTTCCCTTTTTCTCTTTTTTTTATTTCTTGCAAAAAATATATCTTGCAAGCTGATGTCTTTGTAGCCTGGAGTTGTTGATATGTGCTTGGTGCCAGGACATTCGACAATTGTTTGTAATTGAATTGTTCGAGTTGCTCAATTTATTATGTTAGTCCTAATATGTAATATCATTTAATTGTTTTTATTTATTTTTTGTGTGTGTGTTGTCCCTCGGAGAGGGGTGTCATGGTGTTTTCGGTTTTGCCATGGTGCCAGCCATTTTTTGCCATGGTACTGCCATGGTTAAGGTCACGTGGAGCCGTGGTGCCACTTTTGTGCTTGGTATTGCCTTGCTGGGATGCAGTTTGAGCCATGATTCCTATGATGTTTCCATTGGTTTTTTGTCACTGCCAGGATGGTAGTGGCCAGAGTATTATGGAAGTGCTGTTACAACTGTTACTGTTTTTCATAAAGGACTGTACATATGTATCATCGAGTGCACACTAATGTTATTTGTATGTTTATTTATTTATTTTATTTCATTTGATTCCCTCCTCCTTGTATGTTTTACGACTCAGAGGCAGTATGGAGTGGTGAGTAGGGGTGATAGGCAGGGGTGATTGGGAATGGTGAGAAAAAATGATCAGTTGAATACCAATATGTACCATGCCTTATTTTTTCCTGAATTATGTATATATAATTATGATTACACTTTGATTTGATGATTACAGTTATGCTTTATTATAAGTTAATTATCAGCATTACAACATACATATAGAAATTATATAATTTACTGAAACACTATACAATTCAGTGCAAGAAGTCATCATCTTTAGCATCAGATATAAGTCAAACCCCTTAAAGAGTTAGTCATATTCTAAGACAGCATAAATATTGCATTTTGGATAATGAAACAAAATATTCAATACACATTTTGCATAGTATTGTATGTAACAATACACATTAGTTTACGCTGGATCCCTCTCCATGCATTTAACCTGACAGACGAGCAAGACCAGCCTTTTCTAGTTTAGCTGAACCCCCATGGCCAATTCCAAGACAAATAAGGCAAAATAAATGCCACTGACATTGCTTCACTCTCTCAAATCAGCCTAATGTGACCAGTGAGGAGGTGTGTATTTGGCTTGAAAGCTAAACTTATGTGGGGACTTTAGAAATACTCCACTTATTAACACAAAACTGCTCTGCTAACATAGTCTTGTTGTAACTAAGATATACGCAGAATATTAATTTTATGAATTTAACCACAATACCCATAGTTACAATTTGCAAGTGGACCCAGTCATTCACTGACCATCTGTAGGCTGGCCCCTTCAGGGTTCAGCAAAAAGAGAAAACAGATAACACTTGAGTTGTCTCAATGTAATAAATAAATTAAGATACAGGGGTTGGTATTAGGTATTTTGCTAAAAGCTTTACATTTCCAGTGAAGTCCTTCTATAGAACACATTGTCAGTGTGACAGAGTGCAGACAAGTGTCAGGAATAGTAAGGTGACCACATTCAGTGGTCTATTTGTTGCCATAGCTGCACTGGTGGTAGCTGATGTCGTTGTTGTTGGTGTTACTGTTGTTGTTGTTGTTGTTGTTGCTGCTATAGTTGTATTTGCAGCTGTAGTGGTATTTGGCAATGCTGTTATGAAAGGAAAATTAACATGTTAGTGGTAGGTCAAGGTCAAGTCAACATAAATTAATTTATTTTTCATCCAATCTTTTCTTTGGAACCAAAGCAAGGGAACACATCAATGTAGTTAAATTGTTTCCAGTTTCTATATGATTTAAAGTGTTAGTTGTAGCACTATCTCAATCATGTTCATATTTGTAAGAGAGGTTGATGAAAAAAAAAAAAGTATAGTGATGCATCAAAAGGGCACCAACCTGCATTAATACTGCCAGGGAAGACATTGAGGAATGTCATTGAACTATTGATTGCATTTTTGAGAGCCTCCTCTGCACTGATGATAGTCGGAACCACTGTCTGGTTCTGGAAGACCAATTTGGTACTCACCCCAACAGAGCCACGCCTAATGAGAAAACAGATGGTCAGTTTCATCATACTTGCGGAAATACAATATCATGACCCTTCATAAACATTGCTGGAAGTGTATTCATAACTTACCAGAAACCTATGACGATGCATCTCAGGAATGTACCTGGATAATGCATTTTGTATCCTCTGTTCAACTATACATAGAAAAAGAAATACATAATTTTATTTATAATATAATATAATAACATAATAATATCCTTTGAAACATATTAATTAATTAAACATTTTAATTAATCTAACATTTGCTTGATCTTAAAAGACATTTTTGAATGAATGAATGAATGAATGAATGAATGAATGAGTGAATGGTTTATTACCTCTATTGTGACATTTCTGGCCAAATCTTTGTATTCTTGGGTAGTTGAGTCGCTGTACTGTGAAATGAAAACACGTATAATCCGAAAGCTCATATCCAGGACGCCCTCATTCGGTCGTGGAGGATCAGTCGATGGAGTAGTTGTGGCTTTGGTGGTGGTGGTAGTGGTTGGGGTTGAAAGTGCAGTGACTGCATTGGTAACAGCTGATGTAGGAGCTAACGTTGTGAAAGTTGTTGTTGTAGATGCCCCTTTTGTTGCTGCTGTTGAAATCTGGAAGTGCACAAATGTTGCAAGATGTAGAAGGTCCACCCTTCATTACTATGACTTTTCAAGCTTTTTATGTATTCTTTTTTTATTTTTTTTAATCTTTTTCCTTAAGAGACACAATCCTCAAATGCTGAGGTTGGGTTCTTCATTGGGTTGTAAAGTAAGAAATCATGGACAATTTCATAAATGCTATGTTTTTGAATCATCAACTCATTATTTTAGTAGATAACTGAATGGAGATTACTCCATCCAGTTACGCATCTAACCGTGGAGAGGTGATATTCAACTCAGCTCACCACCAGCATTTTTTTTTAATCAGGAATGTTGTATTCTCTTGTTTCATAAGGTGAAAATGACCATTCAGGTTCCACTATTTTGTCAGCAGACACAGTTTTATCTATGTGTTTGTTTATTTGTTTGTTACTGAAAGAAAATTATTTAATTGAGGAGATTTGTTAGCCAAAGGTTCCTTAGTTGCTTTATGATAACCGGTATTTTTAGGCTAAATGGTTGTTGTGTTACGTTGGCTCCACTCACACTAGCAACGTGTGCAGTGTAAGGTGCTTTAGATAGCGGCATCCATAAATGCATGATTTGAGAATGAGAAGGGACGGGAGTGATCAAACTGCTAGTCGATTCATTGTTGGGTGATGTTTAGTCAACAGTAGAAATACTAGTTCAGAATGACTTATTTCATGTCATGTGGCTTTTTCTTTTGTGTATATGTTGAGCTACATTAGAATAGTGCATCTAGATTTCAAGTCAGCGACAGCATTTGTACTGACTGTCAGGTGACTCAAATGGTCTAGGTGTTCTACATCATAGTAATTATTAACATGTCACTCAGTTGTTATCTGTAGATTGTATTCAGGGGTTTTGAACACATTTTTATTTTATTTTATTCAAAATAGTTTTAATTCTGGATGGATCAGTATTGTATTTTGAGGTCATTATGAGTGAGGAATGTATGAAGGGGAACAGATGAGAGGTCCTAGATCCTCATTCCTAATATGGTAAGCCTGATTGGCCATTGCCTCTCCTCTTTTTCAGTTGTTTCATGTGGAATTATTCTGTCTTCATAGAGAGAACATTTAATTTAATTGAAGATACAACATTTAAAAGCTGTAGGATAATGTAAACAGCCTTAAGAGGAGGGGAACTGAATAGTGAGTGAAACAGACAAAGTGGAAATTATATTAACAGTTATTTTTGTTGTAAGTATTTACACAGTTTTAATCACTGATATTAGCAATTTTGTCCCAGGGGAATTGAAAATAGAAAAATATTTTACCCTTAGCTCTGTTTATTGTTATTTATTTTATTTTTTTTATTTTTTTATTTGTTTGTTTGTTTGTTTGTTTGTTTGTTTATTATTTATCAATGGAAAGCTTTTTTCTTTTCCTCACAGAAATCTGGGGGAACGAAAGTAACAGATGTAATTTATAAACATATTTGTTTTATGACATATGTCAGATATGTCAGATATTTCATCACCTACGAACAAAATTAAAAAAAAACTTAAAAAAAACTGTTAATTGCATTGAAGAGAGTGAGTTTCCAAAATGAAAGGGTGAACAGGGAAAAAATAATTTCAACATATCAGAATGAAATTTTAAATGTTGATTATGGACACAAATGCAACAATTTATTTGTAATTATGACTTATTAACATATTGAAATTAGGCAATTGTTCATTAAAATTGCAAACATTTGCATTGATTTTTTTTAAAATTATTTCATTTAGAGAATTATTAAAGGAAAAACACTGTACAGGGTGAAACATGGAAACTTTGAGTGATTTTTATATTATTCTATACTGTATATAAAAAGCTGTGTTCTGCATACAGAGAATAATGCATTTTGAGAAAATGTGAAAACTTTTTTTTCAGTACCGTGGTTTAATTTTTTGCATCTGGTATGAAAACGTATGAATTAACTTTTTATAGTTGGTTGGATTATTAGTTTATATATATACTGAAACTACAGTAGTAAAGAAAAATACATCTAAAAATTGAACACAATTGCTATTTTCACCTGTTGTACCTCCCCTTAAGCTGTAAATGAGCAAAAGAGAGAAGTGGTACTTGATCATGTTTTACAATATTATCTTTATTGAATCTAAATTGTAGCATGTGTGATAAAATGTGTTTAGCAATTAAAGCTAATAAATGTTGGGTTGCAGATGGTATGAAAGGTTTGGTGGGATGATTTTACATTAGCACATTTTGAAAGATTTTCTGTTAGTGATGAGGCAAATGAGATTAATTTTCTCAAAGAAAACAGACAACTATAGACTGTATATGTAGTACAGATACACAGGTATATTATGGCATATACTCACCTCTTGTTGGATTATTTAAAATATACCCACCTTTAAGTCTTATTATCACTGGAATAGGATAGTAGGTCACCCACCTCATCAACAACAACCGAATATCAATACCAAAGTTGACTGTAATTTGATATGATTTTGTGAATAGCTTAATTATTCTACAACCGGTTATAATTAGTACTTAGTTAACCCAGACTGGTTGAGGGATTGTGACAGTAATGTGTTAGATAATCTGTAAAAAAGATTCAAAAGAAGTGATAACCTGTCCTTTTCTTGTTTGTTTAGACAGTTACCATGCTACAGGTTTTTCCTTTTCTTTTTTTTCTTCAAAGTAAAAAAAAGCTTTCTGTCTCAAATGTTACATTTGATTACATAATTGATTACATAAAACAACAGGTCTAGGTATTGTCTAATGTTTGTGGCAATGGTATTATTTATGATTCCGATAATGTCGATAATGTATGTCCCCTTTCTGTTTTAATTTGTGGATAAAACAAACTTTTAGTGTTATTATTCACTAATGCTTGAACTTATAGAAATCACTGGGATAACATGAAAATGCAGTACCTAAAAAGGGTACAAGTTCATATGTTTTGCTTTCCATTTAATTTAAATGGTAAAGACAATAGAATCAAAATATAAAAAGTAGTGAAGCAAATCCATCAGATCTCTGGCTTACCATTGTGCTGCTGCTGGATGTAACCTGGGTAGTAAGTGTGCTACTTGAGGCTGAAGGAGAAGTTGGCAGTTTTGTGTAAAGAAAACAGATTGACAGTGTGTTACAGAAAAAGGCTATGTATATTGTATATTATTAAACATTAGGCATTTTCAATTACCAATATGATACATTTGAAAACACGTAAAATGTTTGCTATTAAGTGTTATACTTTTGAAATCCAATATGAGTTTACCTGTTGTAGATACTTGGGCAGCTGTAATGGCAGTTGTTGGAGCAACTGTTGTAGTTGGTGGAGGTGGTGTTGTCGTTAGAGAAACTGATGTAGTTGTTGGGGATGTTGTTGTAATTGTTGGAGCTGCTGTTGTAGATATAACTCTTGTCGTAGTTGTTGGGGCTGATGTTGTGGTTGTTGGAGCAACTGTTGTAGTTGTTGGAGTTACTGTTGTAGTTGTTGGAGGTTCTGTTGTAGTTGTTGGAAGTGCTGCTGTACTTGTTGGAGCCACCGTTGTTGTTGTCAGAGCAACTGTTGTAGTTGTT
>OMKL01142553.1:0-11057 GCA_900302295.1 Parasudis fraserbrunneri | reverse complement strand
AGCGGGACGTTGACTGGCTGATGAGGAGGTGCCCGGTACGGCGATGGAACTAAAGTCGATACGGGGCAGACCTGAGGAGCAGAGGAGAAAGCGAGAGGGTGGTTAGTGTGTTCTGCATATGAGAGTTCTGTTAGGGGCTCTATGCAAAGAGTATCATTACTGACTCTACTGCTCCAATAATCATCCCAGAGTACCAGGGATGCGCCGATGCCACTTTTTCACTGCCGATACGGATTCCAAGTAGTAAACTTTCAGTATCTGCTGATACAGAGTATCGATCCGATCTGTCACTTTTCCTGACCAGTACAGACTTGGACCATCAGTTTGGGGTCATTGGACAAATATGATAGAAATATATAATACATGTTTCCCCATTAGAGAGATCTAACATGCTTATATGTGTTTGAACATTTAGCAAATCTAATCAACTGCTTTGATCTCTATCATGTGACAAGTTTCTTGATATCGGATTTCAGTATTGGAGGAAATTCCCTGATACCGCTACCCTGTTTTGGCCTGGTACTGGACCGGTATCCCATACCAGTATCAGTATCAGTGCACCCCTACAGAGGACAGGCACAAATTAGTATGCTTCTCCGTTCAGCTCTAAGTTGACAACAGACTGAATATGGAAAGATTTCACACACATTTCAAAAACAACATTCTATTTTTACCAGGGAATGCTGGTTGAGTCGGTGGTGGCCTTCTGTCTGCCTGGCGGAGAACCACCACATCCCCATCCTTCAGCCCATAGGTCCCCAAGGCACGAGTAGGATCTTTCAAGAGCTGCTCTACATATGAGATCTGGGGTGGAAAAACAAATAATTATATGTGTTATTATATATTATATGTGCCTGTGCCATTAGATTACCCAAATTCAAGTGTTGTGATAAGATTGAAGTTAGATATTCCTATGTTGATCTACGACACGAGTATTTAGCAAGCAACCAGCCATATAGATCTAGGTAGCTGACCTGACAAGTGAATCTACTGTGTAAGCTGCGGACGGTTTAATTGTAACTTTACACCGTGACGTTGAATTAACGTTAATAGCAGTTATGTTAATGAATGAACGATAGTTCTAAAGCTCGGGCGTTAGGCTAGGCCCATAAGAGAACTAGATAGCAGCTAACGTTAGTGGCGTACACAGGTAACGTATTAACTATGATTGTTGTTGTTGATGAATGAAATTTCGCAACACCCCAAGATGTCAAAACAGCCTCTATGACTATCCGATTCGTACTAGCCACAGTAACGTTAGCCTGCTAGCTCTCGCTACAGCTAGCCTGCATCTATGCTAGCCTTACCTGAATTTCCCCGGCTGGGATTCCTGATTCTAGTTCACAAAGTGCAACAAAGTCTCTGAGTTCGAGCTCTGGAGACACATCGAGGGCGAAAGTGGTTTCTGGGCGATCCCTCGGTGCGCAGAATACGGTCACCAGCATTGCTTTTCTGGGGCAGGATTACTTGACGAACCCGCTATGCTAATGTCGTTTCTTCTGCTCACTACAACAGTTCGTTGTGTCACCGAATAAATGCTATTTTGCCTTAGATTTTGCTTTGACCTAAGATGAAGGTGTAGCTACTTCGGCGAAAAACCTCATCAAAGTGAAACCGATATGATTCCTGAACAATCAACTCATTTAAACTTTGCTAGTCAGACTGCCTATCTTTGACAACAACTAAAATCAACTACCACCACTGGGATGCCGTATTTCGAGTTCTATTTTCGACATGCCGTACCGTATGATAGAATTTGCTGTCCAACATCGCCCTCTACTGTCCAATTTGGACTATGTCGTGAGAGTTCTCTAGTTAAAATTCTATTCAATTCTATTCTGTAAGACAAAAATAATAATCAGGTTGTATAACTCCAGACACTGGCAACATGAAAGGTAAACATGTAGGCTAATTGTAGGCTCTTAGTAAGGTTAAGTTTAGTTAGTTTAGTTTATGCTTTGGTAGGGTATGAAGAGCTGATGGGAACATAGTTAGGTTGGCTGTCTTCTGCACCTGACTAACTGTTCTTATCTCTTTTGTGAGTGGGTACGTTTCTGTGAGTGGATGTGTTTCTGTTATTGGTGTGCTTGTCATTTTGTCTGTCTGGCGGTGGGCTCTGTTTCATGTTCGTTTACAGGTGTCCCTTGATGTTTGAGATTATGCTTTGTCCCGCCCTGTACCCTTCACCATTCATGGGAACCTCCATGCTCTATCCTTTTGCTTGCTGTTATGTTTCTCTATTGTGTGTGTTTGTATGGCCTAGTTGTGGCTATGTAGTCTGCGTATCTGTCTTCCTGTCTGTCTGTCTGTCTGTCTGTGTATATGTACTGTATATGTATATGTTCCAGACTAGCTGCTGAGGTGAAGGCGGTGCCCTGGTTCTGCCTCCCACCCTGGCTGTCTTTGCTGAATGTATCCGGCGGTCCTGCTCTGCTTCTTGTCCCGGCCTTCTCTGCTGTACGTGCCGGGCCTGTGCCGGGCTGTCTTTGCTGAATGTATCTGGCCAATAGGAGCTGTCCTGCTCTGCCTCCTGCCCCGGCCGTCTCTGCTCTAGCTGTGCTTTACTCTACTGCCCGGCACTGTCTTTCTTTGATCACCTGGGTGCTAACCTGTCAGACACTCTGATTGGCAACCGTCGGATAGTACTGATGTTTTCTTTACCGTATGATCACCCTGGGTGATTACTCATTTGACGTCATTGATACTATCTCTACTGACGCTGTTATGCCCTGTTGTTTTTGCGTACCTATTATACCTTTCTATGATTTTCCCTGTATTGTTTATCATCACTATTACTTTATTATTATACACTAGATTATCATTACGATTATTACTACCTTGTTGTATACTCATTTGTTGCCCACTTCAGCACCTATTGCACGTCTGGCATTCTGGTTGGGGGGATCTCCCATTGAAGTGCCCATCTAAGGTTTCCTCCCTTTTTTCCCTATTACGTTTTTTTTTCTGTGGGAGTTTTTCCTTATCTTCTTTGGGAGCTTAGCCAGGGGGTGTTGTATCTGTGTGGGCCTGTGAAGCCCATTGAGACATGTATTGTGATTTTGGGCTATACAAATAAATTTGACTTGACTGACTTAACTTGACTTAATTGAAGGAAAATAGAGGCCTAGCCTATTGAAAAAAGGTGGGGTGTTACCCTGGCATGATTTGGTTATAATCAACTCAGGCCTACTTTAATGAAGCATTTGATGATAATGGCAGTCACCAGGCTATCATAGGAAACACTCAGGCTTACATTTTTATGGCGGATAGTTCAATCTATTTGTGTAGGTTTACAATTCCTTTGCAAAGCGAGATCCAGATTAACAAGATTGTAAGCCATCATTAACACTTCCTGTACCATTGCCAGTGTATGGGCGGCTGAATCAGTGGACTCGCCTTTTAGAACTTGTACAACCTTATGAGCTTTGTCCATGTTAATGCTAGCCTCTGCCACAGGCTTTTTTGTACTCCGTTCCACCCATAAAGTTGGTCTGCTATATTTTCATGGAGCAGCTCCATTGAGTGCTACGTGATGAACATACCAGATTAGTCTTGGCTCTCTTGCTTTGAGATTTGGGAGGAAATTATTCATGTCCAATATCAAAGGAATAACACAAGGATTCTGTTTTGGGTGGATTTCTGTTTTAAAGGGGTATACCACCCATTTTAAGAATTCAGATATGTTCTTCCTGTGCCCCAGGACAGTTCAGTCAGTATTTGTGAACACGCACCATTCTCTACTAAAGCTACAAATCAGAGAGAGAACCCTCCAACTGGTGATGTCACTGATATGTAAAATCTGGGGCTGCTCCATAGACAATTAATTGGGCTCTGACTTTATGGGGCCATTACAGATGTGTCACCATGCGATTTCTCCCCCACGTGCTAGTGCCATCAAGTCAAATATGAATACACACTTCCCCCAAAACTTCCCCTGACTACAAAAATGTTGTTCACAATTGTTCTATGGGTGATTGCAAACAAATTCTGAGAGAATACATTTCCGTGTTTTGATTTCTTTTGTCTTTATGGTCATATGAATATTCATACATTCATGTGACATCACTGCAGCACAATATGCCGATAGTTCATGTTGTCCTGACTGAGGCTCACTGAAATGTACTCCACAGTGCACACAAAGTAAATTTCATTGAGCCTCAGGCAGCTTTTATAGACAGGAGCATGACCCCATTGACTTTGTATTGGTTTGTGGCTAACTATCAGGAGCTAGTATGAAGAACAGCATGGATTGTGCTGAGAAAGGACTCTACTGATCAACATCATCATTGGCAAGTAAGAAATAGGGCCAGGGGTCCAACAATCATAACTATCCCTTTAGGTAAAAGCTGAAATACCCAGATAAAACATGACTCTGGTAAAAGTAAAAGTCTGTCATTCAAAATTCTACTCAAGTAAAAGTAGAGAAGTATTTGATATGATGATGTTTATGTATTCCAGTGCTTGAGAACATGTAATCCTCAATCTATTGACCTCTAAAGGTTATGTTAAAGTGGTATGCGGTCCAGTTATAATGGCTCTGATTATATACTCTTGAAGTTGGCAGGCTTCAAATTTGAAAGTACATTATCTTCATAAATTTTTGCCATGTTTTCTATGCAAGATCTTTTTCTTCAAGGTAACTAGTAAGTGATTGGTTCAGATAGTGGAGTAAAAAGTACAATGTTTCCTTTGAAATGTATAGTAGAGTAAAAGTAAAAAGTTCCCTAAAATTAAAGTAAAACTAAATGTAAATTGCAAGTACAGTACTTGAGTAAAAATACAGTTACTTTCCACCACTGAAGATATGGTTGACTTTTGAAGCATGTAGCCTACAGTGGGAAATGTGTTAGTAACTGTGTTACCTTTGCATAACTTGAATATAAGGCTTTCTAGCCCCAATGTTACAAGTTCTATCATTTTCTTCAACAGGTTATGTGATTGCCGGCATGTGTGTGTGCGTCTGTGCATGAAATATGGCGCAAAATATTTGTGGTTTATAATTTTGACGCTATAACCAAGGTGTCTGCATAGTTTAGGCACAGCAGAACCTTTTCAGGACCTGGTCTGTGGCGCAATCGAGTGTGAACTCTGCCCAACGTGACCGTCCAGGAGCTGCTGGGGAGATAAGCAAGTGCGCCCGTGTGGGATTACTTTTTATCTCCACCAGGTGGCAGTGTAGTACAAGTGATTGATTGAACAGCACATGTCAATGGCAGTGGCCTGTTATTAGACATAAGGGGGAATTCCTTGAAGTGGACATTGAAAGGGTTGCTATAGATGAAACATCAATCTGGACAGAGTATGAAGCTTATTTTTTTACAGTCTTTGATTTGAAGGAAATCAGCCTGATCCGGGCAAGTCATCCAAGGAAGAAAAAACAGATGTGAGAAGGACACTGTATGGATATATCTCTGGATATAATGTTTTTGTCCCAGAACGACTTCTGGAGTCGGTCAAGCTAGCTAACTTTAATGTCACCAGATAGGCTAACGTTACATCTGAAATTCATTATTATTACGTTAGCTAAGAAACATTACTTATGGCACTATCTCTCTCTCTCTCTCTCTCTCTCTCTCTCTCTTACTCTCACTTTCACAGTAGCGGCAAACTTAATTTAGGCTAACGTTAACGTTATGGTTAGGTTGTAACCGCAGCTCTCTCTTTCTCTCTCTCCCGGTTCCTTTCACAGTAACGCTAACGTTAGCATATAAGGTCTATGTTATGGTCAGCCACATCTCACTGGTTATGCTTCTAGGGGCATTAAGCTGCCCATCATCATGTGTATGTTTTGCCCCTCACATTATAAAAGGCATGTAATGCAGCAAGGGCATTTGCAATTTTGCATCATCTTTCATCCACTTGTTAACACAATTGGGCTTTTTTTCTTTCCTGCAGACAGTGGATGACCTCTGTGTATGTTGTGCGAGTGTGTCTGGATACCGGTGTGATGCCATTTGTTTACATACCCGCCAAGAATTGCATCCCCCCTGTTTTCTCAGCCTGGAAGACTATCACATGTATGAAATTCACACAGTCGAGCCAAAACAGCCCAAAGTATGTGCTGGTGAAACCATTTGATTCCTATCAAATTTTGATTTGAAGTGTCATTACTGAGTGTTAAGGAGTGCATGCATTATTTGGCAGAACTGATTGTTGCTGCAGAGTAATGCATCTGCTATTATTTCAGCTTAGGTCATTATTAAATGTATGAAATTCACACTGTCGAGCCAAACGGTCCAAAATATGTGCTGATGAAACGATTTGATTCATAGATCTCCAGAAATAAAGTTACAGTGTAGTTTTGCGAATTTCATATGTGTATGTATATACATATATATATATTCTACAGAGACACTTCAGGATCAAATACTATTACAAGCTTATAATTTTTGGACTGTTTTGGCTCGACTGTGAATTTCATACATATGATAGTCTTCCTGCCTTAAAAAACAGGGGGGATGCAATTCTTTGCAGGCATGTAAACAAATGGCATCACACCGGCAATTCAAATGAATGGTAATAGATGGTCTCTGCATTTGTGAAATATTGAAGGCGTGTTTGATTGCTCTGTGAGAGAGAGAGAGAGACAAGAGAGAAGAAATGTGTGGCTCCTGCATCTCCCAGGACTGAACTCTCTTCTTTATTTATTTTTTATTTTTCCATGTCACTGATATACATCATATCAATAAGGGGAATATAATAAAAACAATTTCAAGATCAATTTATAAATCTGGTGTCACTGTTAAAAAAAGAAAGTAAAAAGAAAAGAACAAAAATTCTTGATCATTAACATGAAAGACCTTCATGACAGACGTCTGGCTGCGTCTGTTGGAGATATGCACTCTACTGAGTGCACTTTTCTAGCTGTATGTTGACCGTGGAACATTTCTCCAACTGCCTGCCTAAGTGAGTTATATTGTAGATACTCTTTATTATTACAAGGTGCACTAACCTTGATGGTTATTGTCAATTACCTGTTACTGATAAATGGCATCAAAGATCTGTTGTCTTGAAAGAAATCAAATAAATCAAATCAAACAAATAAATAAATAAATTCCACCAAAACTCCAACACATTATTCCTTTGAGCTTGGACTGTTCAAAGCCATCATTATGAACATCTTGGCTCTCTTCTAGCCTTTGAGAGATGTGTTCATATTCACAATTCAATACTGTGCTGTCCTTTCGAATAACGTGTAAAATCCATTTAAAAACATCTTAGGTCCATATTTACACTGTCTGGATTTTCATGACTTGCCATGTTTTAAGAGTTTCACTTGATAGTGCAAGGATGGAACAAATGTTCTCAAACACTCTTTGCATGAAACCATCTTGCATTTGCGTGGTTGTAACTTGCAGATTAAGCAAGAAATGTGGTACTATTTGAACGTCTTCCTGGTAAAACAACCAATAGGTAAAACAGTTTCCGCAACTGAACCCACAGATTGTCTCAGCTGTTTCCCCAACAGCCTTTTTTTTCTGCCCAAGGAGTTCTGAAATGCTACAAAAAAAATTCAACAAAAAATATATGCAATCCAACACAATTTAAATATGAACTATCTCTAACCTTAGTTGTATATCTACTTGGAAATTGTATATTTTTTCATTTTCATTTTCAAACCTTTATCAAAACGTCGAGGAATCATTCAGGTCTGCCCCTCATTTACAATGATGACATGAACATACAAAGTTAAAATAAACAAGATAATGATTCAAAATAGAAAATAATATCAGTTAAAACAATTACAAATTGAAGCAGAATGGGTTATCGTCATAGATTTAAATTGTGTATAAATAAATATACTGACAATAATAAATGCAAAACACCATAGTGATCGGAGCCAATTTCCCACATATATTGGATCAAATAATTAATGAATTCAAGCATTAAGCACTTTTAATTTCAAATGAATGTAAGGCTCGCTAGAACAATGGGATTGAACTGTGGATAAACGGTGTGAACCAGATGCATGTTATCACACCGATGCCTGTAAGAAAATAGTGCAATATTTGCCGCATTGTGGTCGAAGGTGAGCCCTGATAACATCTTACTCAAGCCCACAGTGTACCCATGATGGAGTGTTTTTCGGCGTAAAAAAGGATGTGACGCAAAATATTTTCTTGCTAAAATGTCATGAAGGTCTTTTATTTTAATGATCGAGAATTTTTGTTATTTTCTTTTTACTTTCTATTTTTAACAGTGGCACCAAATGTATAAATTGATCTCCCTTATTGATATAATGTATATCAGTGACATGTAAAAATAAATAAATAAATAAATAATGAGGACAATTTTATTTTGCATATGATTATGCAAAGGAGAGTAAAAAATGACTTTTTGAAATATCTAAAATTTCTAGTCTATCTAGTATCTAGTAATTTAATGATCCCCTACATGTCCCCTTCATCTCTTCAAATACATTTAATTTCTTATATGCATCAATGGGTGGGTTGGGGAATTTCATATCAGTGCAAAGAAAAAATAAATAAATACAAATTTTTACAAATAAAATAAAAAAGGTATTAATTGGTATTGTAATGCATTATCATGAGGACCAAAATGTAGCCTATAAATGGTGACGATGACAAATGATTTTCAGGCAGGACATCAAAGGAATTAAAGCATCAGCGCAGTGTGTGGGAAACAAAATGATCAGAGTATATCAAAGCACTCAAACGAAATGATTCATATCGTCTGACAACACGAGATCTGTGGCATAGTCTAGTAACACGTCACAGTATCCAACCTCCTCTAGTGGTTTTGTCTATCTCCCCGTCGACAGCAGTGTGGTCCCCACATTGTAACGCAAAGACCCTGGCCATGGTCCTGAGCCGACGCAGGGCCCTCTTCGCCCTCCTATTGACCCTCAGTTGTTACGGACTCATGGATGTTTCGGATGCTGTCGCATGCGGAAAAGGTAAAAAGTTCCCTGTCTTGTATTGTAGTTCTCTGTCTGTAGTTTATGGATGTACTTATCCTGTTACTGGATGTACTCTTCTGGATTCACTGCATCTAATTTTGCCTCCTTTTTTCATTGATACTTTAAAAGGGAAGTTTAGAATTTTGATCCCCTAGCTAGTTAGATACCTGCAGCTAGTTAAGACACAAAGCTGATGTGAAGTAGCCTAATGAAGCCATGCTCCAGTCTGTACAAGCCCTGAATTAAATGCTGAAACCTACTCCACAGTGCACCCAAAGCAAAGAAGTTTCTTTACGAGTATGTTTAAGTGCTATTTACAGTGGTCCCATTAACTTGACATTAGTTTTGTGGCATACTAAGGATGAGCTGGGTATGCAGAGCGAAGCACGTGGACTGTGCTGAGAAAGTACTCTATACGTTGACAACATGACTGATGAGTTGGAAATAGGGCTAGGGGTCCAAAATTCTGAACTTAAACTTTAAGAATTGTCATGAATACAGCATTAAAACAGATTGTTTCCTGGTTCATTGTATTGCATTGACAAGGTACAAAAGTAGATCGAAGCGGAACGAGCTGTGTGAATTGCCCTCCTCTCACATACCAACTTGATTCACATTTTACATCTGACGAGTGCAAACCCTGCACAATCTGCGAAGAAAGTAAGTTATTGGTGTCATTACTCAATAAGCACTTGATGTGTCGTCTAAAGATCATAGACTATACAATTATTTGAGAGATCTCAATGTTATAACTCAATGATAGACTCAAAGCTTTGTAATAACCTCGTATTAACGTGTATCAGACAACATTTTGAACGTTCATTTCAAATGGAATTTGTTATTTTATATGGACATTTTTTTTTGTCCCAGATGAGTTTTACAAAGCAAATCATAACAAGTGCAAGTTTTGCAAAACCCTTCAAATGCACACAACCAGCTGATATGTATATTCTTTGTTGTAGGGTGGGGGAGTGAGATTTCATCGATGTGCACGAAAGATCGTAATACCATATGTCGATGCCGTCCAGGATTTGTTGCCAGGGAGAAGAATTTTGCCTCATGTAAATGTGATAAAGGGTCTGGACTGACAGGTATACAGCTGGATCACACATAGCAAGACATTGTTTAATTTCTCAGTTCCTCTTTAATGAGTAGCCTACACTAATTGTCATATTTAATTTAACATCCTCCCTTTCCCCCCAGGAAATGAATGTCAAAAATGTGAAGATGGATTTTTCACTGATGGCATAGACAAACCCTGCAGGAAATGGAAAGAGTATGTCCACTATATGACAGTATTAAATACTTACTATATATACAAATGTACTGCACATATGTATTCCTATTCCATGTATATAAATCTCCAATATACACATTTACACCACTGGATTTCCAAAGCAATTTACTGCAGCTTCATGTTTCCTTTGTTCTAGATGTCAAATGAGCAGAGTGAAAGTAAATGGCACTAAGACCTCTGATGTCATCTGTCACGACAACTTGGACAATACTCGTTCCATCACACACTACACGTCTCACCCTCCGAACAGGCAGACTCCGGGCCAAGGGTCACCCCGGCGGAGCACCACAGCTTTTGTTGCAGCCCTCATGTTGACCTCAAGGGACAAAGGGCCGATCACTTCAGGCAAAACAGAAAACAGTAGTGGTAAATGTTCTGAAATCCCATTCTCTCACAATATTACAAAGCTGTTCTGGCAGAATTAGGGTTGCAAAGGGGCGGAAGCTTTCCGGTAAATTTCCAGACACTTTCAGGAAATTTTCCATGGGAGATTGTACCCAATTTCAATAAAAAACATAGCTTATAGACTTGTGGCATGTTTTGGTTAAAATATCCTCATTTAATGTTAATTCAGTTGAATTGCAACCCAATTCAAATGCAGAAGAAATGGCAATGGCAATACAGTTAGTCTTGGTGGTATGGTTCTACTCTTAGGGGTGCTCCCTGCTGTAATATGTTAAAGCATAACAACTTACACAGAAGATAAAGCATAACAGCACACTGAAACTGAACAGCAGGGAGCACAGCGAACGAATCCCCCATAGGGGATGTAACTTACAGAGTACAGCACTAGAGTAGTTGCATACAATACAGAGTAGAACCAAAGCAGGTGGAGGCAGG
>OMKL01142548.1:0-31090 GCA_900302295.1 Parasudis fraserbrunneri | reverse complement strand
ACATATATATATATATATATATATATATATAGCTACATTGCACCACTGATAGTTATGCATATGTAAATCAATCTATATTTTTTGATCATATAATAATAATTTGTAGGCACAGTCAATTAAATTTGAAGTGGCGCCCAACTCAAATTGCCCGTGTGTGTATCAGATTTCCAAATTTGCTGCCACCCTTTAGTGAATTCGCCTTAAGATGTAGTACGCAGTGTGCTCACATGATATTCAAGTGGGGCTATTTGGGTATGCAGGGCTTTTAGCTTTTGCAACTCCGAAGCGAAAAATGGCGCATTTCGCCCACACAACACAATCTTTAGGGCCTTTGATTTTTAAACATTAAAGAGACCCTTAAGACATTTTCCATCATGGCCCAAGTTCAAGCATGACATTACAACAGGGGACTACCATGATGCATCTTACCTTCTCTCTGAAGTGCCATGATCCCCCGACAATCACAGCATGGGCCTTGAAGTCCTGCACGTTGATGTCCCCAGTGCCACACATTAACAGCTACACACAGAGTATACAAGAAAAAACAATGTCCAGCTTATAGCTTTTTTTTTTATGCAAACAGAATAAAAATTCACAATCACATTTTAAACAACACCAAACCTACCTCCAACTCATTTTCATCAAATATGGCTAACAGGTTTTCTGGAACCAGTTCATTCAATCCTGTATTTAACAACAAAAAACAAAAACAAAACAAAGTTAGCCGGGTTGTTTGCGCATTCCCAAAGATCTCAGATTAGTGCACGTGGCTGAACCCGTGTGGTTGTTTCCTTACCTTTGAGGAAGTGTTCCACCTCATCTCTCACCTGGCTAGCCAGCCTGTACTGGGCCAGGAGGTTGAGGTAATGCATCTTGTTATCATTGGTGACAGTGATCTGGGCTCCTCCTGAGATCAGCTCCACTACCTGAGGACAACAAGTAAGTGACTACAGGCAAACGTCATACATGGTCATAGACAGCTCTAAACAAGTTTGAAAAAGGACAGATTGGTATAGCAAAGCACCTCTGATACACTAGAGATTTAACCCCAAATGTTGCGTTGCTGGTGGTGGAAGCTTGCACAGAAACCATGTAGCTACATGACATGGTTTTCTGTTGTGTCTTCCACCTATTAAAAGTGGAGTAGGCAAAATAGTTTCAGAACAATTTTGGTAATATTAGGTGAAATTCTCAATATCAATAAATCAAATGCACTGAGAAAACAATCTGGTCTCTGTGTCTCTCCCAGGCCCTGTGATCAGATATTCTAAAATCGCAGGGTGGTGGAATCTTAAGAACCAATCAGATTTTTTTGGCCTGCCAAGTGGTGTTCCTAGGGTCACATTGGAACACTAACGCCACCATCGTGTTCCTGGTCGAAAAGTACCCTTTACAAAATTGCCTGCCAATCAGAGGCCGGGAAATATTTTATTTACAAATTATATTTAATTTCTATTTTTTCTTGAAAAATCCAGCTTGTAGCTGCTTTTGCCTCTGGGAGTCTGTGGAAAACCTTTATTGCGTGTGCATAGCACATGGTGCCAGGCTTGAAAAGTGATGCTGAGCTTGCTCTATTTCAGCTAAACATGTAAGCTCTTGCTCATTTCTCCGAAATTGCCTACACCACCTTTCAGTAACAGGAGTTGATGGAGGCTGAAGTGCCGCGACAGACTGTACACATGCCAAAGCCTGCCTTATCTCATGTGGTGTGAGTCTGTAATCCATTACCTGGAGGACTTGAAGGACCAGTGTGTATTATTTAGTGGCATCTAGTGGTGAGGTTGCAGATTGCAACCAACTGCTCTCATTCTTGTTGGTTATCGCCGCATTCACCACCATCTTTGTTTTCATTGAAGCATGAACAAACATCCAAAACAGGAATACTAAGGCGTTGAAAAACAATCTGAGTCAGGTAATCATGAGTATATAATTCCAATAGTGTATTCTGTCTGTCAGCTACAAGAGCAACATGGCGCAGTCCATGGAAGAGGACCCACTCCTATGTAGATATGAAGGGCTCATTCTAAGCTAACGAAAACATGATTCATAGTTTCAGGTGATTATACACTAATGAAAACATAATTATGAATATTCCATTTCTGCCAATAGATCCCCCTAAATAATGCACATGGGTCCTTTAAGGCTAGGGAAGAGGACTAACAAATCAACTCCTCCTGAAGTTAGAAATGGCTGATGGTTGGGCATGGGTCTAGTAACCCCATCCCATAAAACATCTATGCTCCGAAAACAGGAACAAAGGATAACTCTACGATGTGATGCGCTCCTAGAGTCTGAGCTGGGGCACGGTGAAGAAGATGACCAAAGGTGTTGATAACCTTTGCTGCTATCCTATGCACCAGACAGCATGATGGACAGGAGTGAGAGAGCTATATCCAAGTAATTCAGATATGCTTAATATCTAAGCTAGTTGTTTTGGGCTGTGGCCTCAGAATTCCACTCCTCCACCTTCATATAAAGCCCCAAACACTCCATCTCTTTCTAGGATGAGTGAGCGGCTCGCCAAATAAACAACATGGTTTATTTTATTTGGTTTTCTGTTCCCATCTTGTATGAAATGACATAAGGGGTAAAAAGGGAGGTTGCATCACCTTCTCCAGCTGTCCTGACTTGCTGTACTTTTCCTCGGCAAACACCAGGTCCATCTCACTCACGTCATTGTTTAGGATGAAGCACACTTTAGTTTTGTAGAATTCCTGGTCATCCGTCTCAAAGTACTGCCCGTGGAAAATGAAATGAAAACACGGGGAATTGTTTTTTAAATAAGCAAGTCATTTTATCTTCTCGCCTGAACCATAAAAAGATGACTTAAGTTTCTTTAAAGCTCAGCTTTGAAAACTTAATATGTTGTATAAACAGCACAACAAATTGGCTAGTTCTCCATGGTAATCAGGTTTGAGTGATGATACAGACCAGCTGACAGCAGAGGGTAAACAATCAGGCCCTCACTTCAACTTCCTGGGAGGAGGTCCTATCCTTGGTTAGTGTACTGTATTATGTACCTTATAGTTCATTCTGAGGCCAATGATCTGGGCCAGGAAGGACCGGGTAAAGCGAGCCCTGACCAGCTGTTTGTAGGCCCCACCCAGAGCAGACTCATACAGGCACTTCCCTACGACACGGCCTGCAAACTCATACATCTTCAGACGCAGGTGGGGTGGCCGATCCGCATTTGGGTGTACCTGGGGAAAAAAAGCGGAGGAAGCGATTAGCTCACTTATACAGGAAATCAGCGATACACTCTTACTGCCTGGACACTAGGAAATTTCACAATTGAGCCGTTTTAATAGTGGTGTTTAGGAAAACGCACTTACCAAGCCCTGGTTGTTGTCGCTGAAGCGTGTGAAGAGCTGATTGTTGGTGTCGAACAAGGTCTTACAAATCAGCTCAAACCACTCCCTGCGAGGCCCTCCCCAGTCCAGAGCTATGGAGCAATGTCACAACGTCACAGGTTTAGCCGTTTGGTCCAGTTGTTGAGTCACCATAATCAATACGGTTCAACTCAGGTCTACAGTGTTGTTTACTCACCCTCCTCATCCTGAAAAACCACCTCAAAGTTCTTACTCCAGTCGGACACAGAGAAGTTCCTGGTCGCCTTCAAGGACTGGAAAGGGAACAACAGGGAAAGACAGATGGAAAGAACGGGTAAGCAGAGTATGAAAGCTGATAACAATGGACTCAATACACATTGAGGAAAGAATTGATTAGTTCCATAATCAGAGCTTCACTATGACCAAGAAAACAGCATTGTTGTGCTCAGACCGGGAGAGCGCTTACTGAATCCAGAATGGAGTGGCGTGTGATTTTCAGGCAGGTCTTGGTACGAGGCCTCTTGGAGTGGATGTGTCTGAGCTCACGCTGGAAGAAGCTCACCTTGTCCTGGAACGTCTCAGAGCCACCTATGGATGATACCGTCACAGTAACGTTAACATTCTCCATTACACTACAGCGGTCTCTACAGAAGGTACCTACAGAAGTCCACGATGGGGAAGATCTGCATCTTCAGACAGCGTGGGAACACCACGAGGTGGGAACACGAGCTAGGTCTGCTCAGTGTACACAATATTATAAGGGGGGCTGGCCTATAAGTCCATGTACGGTGTGCTTGGTTCTTCTGCCAAGTCAGTTGTTAGATCAAAACACGATGATCATAAATACGTATTAAGCAAATCATAAATATCATAAATATTCATTGATGAGTTTACATATCATGGACTTGGATATATGCAGTTGTGCACCTCTGAACTGCAAGCAAAACAGCAAACATTCCAAAGGCTCATAATTACAGTCAACTCTCTTCTCCATCTATTCACTTTGGTTCTACCCAGGGTGACTGTGATGACAGTAGAGTCAAACTGACCAATGTTCTTGTGCAGGAAGCGGATGAAGGTGGCAGCCATGATGTTCCGGTCTTTACAGCTGAGCTCCACAGGAGGTTGTATCCCATCATCCACCACTAGGGTCAGGTACTTGTGAATGGGGTCAGGGCCATGGTAGGTGAACTGAGAGGAGAGAAGATTAAGGCCATTTCATTAAGCCTAATGATAATTACATCAAGCTGTCTGCTGAACACAGCGTTCCACAGTAGAGCTGCTCTGCTCTCACCTTGGTCCCTGGACATACTCGAAATGTGAAAAGGCGCCACGGAATAATTTTCAGGTAGAACTCCTTCACAGACAGTTGCTGTGTGAAACAAAAATAACTTGTCAACATCACAACACCTTAAACAAAGCCAAGTTTTATTTATTCATTTTTGAATTTCTCACTTTCTTCAAGCTTTTTTTTTTTGTGATACTTTTTTCCCATTTTATATAATATTCCATATAACAAAAAAGCCCAAACAAGGACAAAATATGAAAGAGAAATAACTTTGCAATAAATAAAACAAATATGAACAAGACAAACAAAGAACACAGTACAAAGACAGATGATACAAAACAGGACAGTGAATTTGGCCTGGATGGATGGATGAGGTCATCATGGTACACTAGATACTTTTCTCAAGCTTGATATAATTCCAAAAAAGTGGGGGAATAATCCCATCCTAATCATATGCTGTCCACACACCTTTGGCGATATGTAGCAGTAGACCTTTTTTGGTTTCTTGACCTTCTCCGGTTGTCCCTCCACGGGGGAGTCATGCTCCTCCTCCTCCTCCCCCATAGAGGGCCTCCTCTGGGGAGCCAGCAGAGAGGAGGCTGGCAGCTGCCAGGAGGAGCTGCTGTAGTTGCCACTGCTATACAGGTACGCCTCAAAGTAGATGCTGATGCCTGGAGTGGACACGTTCTTCTCTACGCAGTTCTTCTCATTCTCTGCAAGCAAGACGATATGGAAGAGTTAGTAGGACATACAGATTCATTTAATTTCATTTAATTTGCATATTTTAAAACATGGTTTGCACCATTTAAAATGAGAGGTGACATGCAGGGAGTTCCCATAAAGCCCTCAGGGGGTTAATCAGGTGGAAATCCCCAACAGACATCACACACATACAACAGCTAAGGTAAGGATAACACACCTAAAACACCTATCCATATGCACACACACATACACTCATTTGCAGATATACAGTAGCAACAAGACAATGTACAAAAAAAGAAGTAAAGACTGGGCAATATGGGAATAAAATGTATATCAAAATACTCTGAAGGACTTTTTTTTATATTGATATATATCACGGTATCTGCTTAGGTCAGGAAAATCACAGAATCCAATTCACTTGTTGGATAATCCATCCAATCAATGGTCATCATATTGGGCTGCATTATAATGGGAAGTGTGATACAGTATCAAACTGTAACACATTTTCATTTGACATCATAAAATATTTAACAAATGGTTTTGTGAGAAATTTGACATATTTGCATGTTATCATTCATTTAGACAACAGAACTATGTGTCACTATTCTCGAAAAAAAACACACAACAATGCGGACAGACAATAAACGATCATGTTCTTATCAAAAGTACTGGTCCCCATTTCAACCCCAGCGTGTACTGAGCTGCTTACCACTGAGAACGATGATGTCAAACTCTCCATTGCTGAGCGGCTGGTCCTTGTAGGAGATGCGGGCTCTGAAGCAACCCCTCTTCCTCAGGGTCAATCTCAGCAGTACCTGGCACTGCTGCTTGTTGGAGGACACAGACTTACTGTAGTACTCCTCCAGGCTGTCATCATCCACTGTGCCCAGCTGGAAGAGGGGGGGGAGGGGCACAGAATGGATGACAGTTGCCATTTTCATAGATCATGATTTGGAAACTAGAGCTGAGACACAGCACTTGTACAAAGGAAGTTATGGTCAGGAATACAAAATATATGCCGGTTCCCACTCTTGAGTCATAATTAGGAACCCAATGACAAAATTAAATTACGATGGACGTAAGTAACCCAACGACTAAATTCAATAATGATAAATGTTAGGAACCCAACGACTAAATTCACTTATGATAAATGTTAGACAAGGGTTTGAGTCCCTTACAGAGTGGACGTGGACGCTGTAGTTGGCCTCGTCTATGAGGGAGGTGGAGTTGCTGGTCGGGTTGCCGTACTCGTCCCGGGGCTCAATCTGCAGGGTGTGCTGCTGACCGTTGGTTAGGACCAGGGTGGAGAAATGGTAGGCTATCTTGGTTTTGGATGGGACCACGGTACCTGAAGTGGATGAAATGAGACAGAATTGTGAGGATCTCATGTTGACCATTGAATGGGTCAAAAAACTAGCTGCATGTCAGATACAAACACAAAATGGGGATAGAAGATAGCTTTTATCAGCACAAAGGTTCAAATTCCCTTCATGCTAATGGACAGTGTTGGGCAAGCTACTTGGAAAGTGTAGTGAGCCAAGTTACCAGTTAATCTACAATAAATGAAACTTCACTACACTGAAGCTTCTCCGCAGAGAAATGTAGCAAGCGAAGCTACAGCAACATGGCAAAAGTAGTTTACTACATCGAAGATTTTTTTTTTTACATTGAACTAACTTCATTCCAAGTCAGTGCTATCTCAGTGATCAATAAAACTGCTAGTCAAACAGACAGGCAGGCAGAAAATGTTCAGTTCAATTGTTTATTAAAAAAGAAGCTGAGCTCTCTGCTCTCACTGCTCCAAAACAAAACAAAAACCAAAAAAAAAAATGCTCCACATAATAACAAAACAGATGTCAAGAGTGTGTTTATGTTCATCTATGTTTGCATGTTTGTGTGTGTGTGTGTCTGTGTGTGTGTGTGTGTGTGTGTGTGTGCCTGTGTTTGCATGGGTATGCTCAATTTAGACTTAGGCACATTTGCAGGACAAACTGTAAGTTAACTCAAAACTCAATAACTTAAACCACAGTAATAAAAGAGTAAAGACCTGCTCCAAATAGTAACAACATGGCAAAAAAAAACTAAATAAATAAATAACATTTGATGCGAGTGTGAGAGAGAGTGAGAGAGTGCGTGTGTGTGTGTAAAAGAGATCCATCTCTCTCCATGGAAACAAGTTTCTGCCACTGCAAGTTTCCTCCTCACTAGAGGATGAGGTAGCCAGGCTGGACCCTGATCTTTCTCACAAGAGGTGTTTGTTCATGCGACGCAAGAGAGTTGTTTCACTTAAATTTAAACAGGTATTTCTCGAGGTAAGGCCATGGCAACTCCCTCAGGATCAATTCCTTTCTCCATCAAGTAAACTCCAGCTCATGTGTCTGTATTCCCCTGCAGCAGACAAGTCGTAAGCCCAGGGATTGGAAGGTGATGTCACCGCCATACGGAAGTGCTTCTGTCAGCTAGGCTACACATACAGGTCCGTGTATGGCGGTGGCATCATGTACTGATCCTAGCTGTTTTATTTCAGAAAGCTCAGCTTGGGGAAATGTAGCTTGTGTGGACACTACCACACTACTTGATCAATAAAAGAGCTTCACAACTGAAAAGCTATTTGATTCAGATAGTAGCATGGTGGTAGCATCGCTGTTGAGAAATGTAGTTAAACTAGTAACGCCTCTACTGCCCAACACTGCTGATAGACCATTTCAAAACTCATCAAGCTAAACTGGTCAAATCTGTCATGGAAACAATGATGAAAGATAAAACAACAGAAAAACAGCGGAGGTCATGATTATCTCAATCTTAATTTTTCCAACATAAATGACTTGAATTTGAATATTATAAACAGGGGTGTTATCGCGGAGTATCATTACACTGGCATTCAACGTCAATCGACAACAGCAAACTTCACCTCTTGGGAAAACGACAAATGAACAAACCAAGAAATACTGTTCATGGCGTCAATTCTAAATAACCATTATTACGCATAGTGAGATGTGGACTGGATCTAAAACTCTTACAACTTGTGTTATCCTACCTGGTTGGAATATCTTGTAATAGGGGCTGTAGGCCACGTTGAGGCCGCCCAGCTTGACGGCCACCTCGTAGCGTCCGGCCTTGCGTACGGTGAAGGCCACTTTGACCACGTTGGACTCCGGCTCCTGAAGCACCTCCTGGGTGACGGGGATGTCCAGAGCCAGCTCGATGTGGGTGATGTTGACCCTCAGCCCCACCGGCCGGTGAGCAGGGAAGGGCTGGCCGTTCTTATAGAACAGCTGAGAGGGACAGAGGTAGAACACAGTCTGACACAATAGGACACAATTTAACTTTAAAAAAGGTGCACCCGGTAAGATTTTCCATCGTTTGGAATGAGGACCACGTAGATTCAACCACAATTACGTGGAATAAGTGCGTCATTTAATGGTCGAGTTTAAACCGTTTCCGTTGCCAGCCACATAAAACTTCCCAACGTGTTGTGTGTCTTGAGAGCTCGGCTGCATCGGCTCCCCGAGAAACTCCACCGGATGGCGTCAGCCGGCGGGGAGCAGACCTCTAGTTAACTGCTGACACTCTTTCCTCAACTGTTTTCAACTACAGTCGCCGGCGTTTGTTCACTTTAATGATGTGTGAGTGTGTTAAAGAGACAAATTATTCCAATTCATTATCTCAGACTCTACAATCATGACTATTACTCTGAGCCAAACCATGTGTGTAATATATACGGCATGCGTGTGTGTGTGTGTGTATATATATATATATATATACACACACACACGTACATGTATGTTTATGTATGTGCATGTGTGTGTGTATGCATGCATTTATGTGTATATATAAATATATATATATATACACACACACATGGGTGGGGGGTTGCTGTATACACATACTGTGACTATACTTTTGTTACTGCATACTTGTATACTACCTTATTCTGGAAGATTTTTTCCAAATTATCACCAAAAAAAAAACTGTAGCAAGCTGGTCAGGGTGAATACCTAATACCCTGTATAATTACATGCTTATTCCACATAATGTAGTTGAGTGCACCTTTTCAAAAAGGTAACAGATTTTTTTTCCTTCTAACCCCATAGCTCTTTCTTCCCAAATAAGCACTGATCCAAATTCCATTTCTGAATGTATTTCAGCCAGCTGACTATCCTTATCACAGCCATGCTGAACCAGCATTTTTTTTTGAGGAAGTTAATTAGACCAGAGAGAAGCTGGAGGGAAGCACGTGTACATCTGAGCCAGACTAGGGAAGACTTGTCACCTGTACTCTGAAGCTCATAGTCTGTCCCACTTCCTGCGGGTCGCGCCAGTCCCACGACACCCTGCAGGACCGTGGGTCCAGGTAGTTGCCCCGGACATAGTCGTAGATGCTGCGGTCGCCGCGTCGCCCCGGGTCCTCATTCTGCAGGAAGCTGACCACCCGTGCTGCAAGCTCGCAGAGGAACTTGATGGTAAAGACAAATGCTATGATGGAAACAGTAATTCCACCTGCCAGACAGAGGGAGAGAGAGAGAGAGAGAGAGAGAGAGCGAGAGAGCGAGTGTTAGCAGTAGCCCTCACTTAAAGTAATTTCTGTGCTTTTGAGATTAAGCAAGTTGATTCTGTGACTAGATGAAAGACTGTGTTTAAACCAAAGGGATGCTTTAAACAGAGAACATGAATTCCCAGAAATGAATGACACTGATAATTGTTAGTAAAAAAGTACACAATACAGTGTACTTTATTATGTATAACCTGTAAAACCTGCCATACATTTAAGATGCCTGCAGAGAACAAAAGAATAAAGACACCTCCCGCAGGTGGAATCTAGTGGACCCAGGCAGCCCAGCCCCCAAAACCAAACAGCTATCAGACAACTCACCAATCACGTAAAACATCAGGTCCCTTATCAGGAAGCACAGCGCCACAGTACAGCCAAATAAAAGAGCTCCCGCTGAAACAAAGTCAGACATAACACAAATTAATGATTTCAATACAGCATAGAAGACTGATCTGGAAACAGACTCTCTCTCTCTCCCTCTCTCTCTGTCTCTGTGCACCCCGCTCTGAGAAACAGAGAACAGATTAAATTTAGAATTACGCTTTTCACTTTCGCTGCTATGAGATTTCAACTGTGATGGCTAAGCCTGCTGTATAATGACAGCATACTCAAGTTACCTATCTCCAGGAAATTAACTCTCACCCTGCCAGATGACAGTGACAAGATTGTGGGTGTGGCTCCTGACACCTAATCAATTTTGATAGGCTGACTTTGCACAAGAAAACAGGTCTCGATCTTGCCTGAGAATATAATCGCAGACCACAAGTAATACATATTTAACTTCAGACCTCAACTATGACGACAGAGATATTCCAGTGAGCAAACGTGAAAATGAGAAGAGGATACAGTACTGCTCAAAAAGAATGCAGTAGCACAACTACATATAGTAAACAGACCAACCTCATTTTGTATTTACCCAAGATGGGAGAGAATAGTCTAAGTGCATGTGTGTGAGAGAGAGAGAGAGACACACAAACTAGGGCTATATATGGAAAGGAAGAAGCAACCTTGTAACCAGTCAACTTCTCCATTACATCACTGAGTTTCTGACTTCTGCACGTCTGTGACTCCCACTTTTCATACAGTAACATTTGTGGTTTTAATTACTTCATCAGAAAGGCATCTCATAGCTTACCATGGAAGACACGAGATTCTAAGCAACATTGCTAACATGAACTGACCCAATATAAGGCCCATTACAAAAGCACAGAAAATGATCTGGCACTCACCAATTGACCACTTCTCATTCAGACGCCTCTCCGCAAGGCTGTGCACCAGCTGGATCTCGTAGTCCTGGTCACGGCTCCCCCTGGAGGCTTGGAGGACCTTCACGCCCGTGGACAGCTTGATGTAGTCTTCGTAGTAGTAGCCCCAGGCAGCCAGAGACAGCTGCAGTTGACTGTCAAACTGGGCTAGATCATCCAGATTCATACAACCCAGGGTCTTCAGTCTGCATTAGAAAAATACATAAACAGAAGTTCAGCTTTTAGGTAAATGATACAGAAATAGAATTTTCAGCCATACAACACTGGGATGAATGAAAGATATCCCTCCACATGGCTACTGACTGAGCGAGACTGCTGGCTTGAAGTGGGCTGTGGTCTATTGCGAACAATGTACTGTGTGTCACACTCATACACACACACACACAAAGCAAACATTAGTTTTTCACCCAACTCTGCACAGCAATAACCTCAACGTTATCAAGCTATCAGTTAGGTTATGTAAACAGCAGTCAGGAAAGTGAGACCGTTTGACATGTTGCATTCAGCTACATCAAATGACAAAGGGCTGTACATATGCAATGTGTCTAACAGAGGAGAGTGCTTCCTAGAATGAACATCCGCTGTGATAGCCATAAACAGACATAACCCACTATCATAGAGCTTCTCATGTTAACACTGCATTATTCCACTGCACTGCAATAGGTGGTAAAGGGTGGTACACAGAGGTATGTAGTGCTTCAGAATCTGTGTTGAGGTTAAAAGATCCAAAAAGGGATCTGTCAGATGAAATAAGATGTCAAGATCAATAAGAATGTGACACCATGTCCTTCCAGGAATCTTTTGACAGTCCACATGAAAAACATGACACTCTTCTAAATGTTTGTTTTCGAAGAACCACCAGTCCAACTCTGACCTTTTGAGACATTGTTTGCGTTGTGCAGACAGAAACATAGGGCAAACAGGCAGTGTGTCTTTATACAGTTGACTAGTGCCCATAGGTTACTCCAACTGCAGCCTGAGATAGCAGCCCCCACATCTGCAGCGTTGCGGGATTTCCACTATGTTGCCGTTGTAACCGTCTCTATACAATACCCATTACTGCAGTGACCCTCTGAAACACTGCAGCCTCCACAGCTCAATGTCAGCAAGCTCAGTCAGCCATGAATGGGGATGCTGCCCCCAGGTGGACAAAAAGCAAAAGAACCATGTTTTTCCTCAAATCATAAGACATGACCATTATCAGTTTTTCATTATATCTCTCAATGAATGCAGTTAAAAAACAACAACACACTAACCAAGTTCAGGAAAGATTACAGGCTGCACAGGCAGCCAGTGAGCAGTGGAAAATATGTATGTGAGATAGACCAGCATGTAATAGTTTATTTTATATAAAAAAAAAAAAAAGGAAACCAGCTGATGCTTGTGCGATAAAGACTTGAGCTGAGGTTAAAACCCTCCATAGCGTACGTATGGTAGTAGTGCTCCAGGCTCTGGGAGGAGAGCCACTCCTGGAAGGCCAAGTCTCGGAGCAGCTGGATGTGGGCCTCGGCGATGTCCCTCCAGCGCCACTGCTCCTTCACCACCTCCTCCAGGCGACTCAGAACACTAAGACTCAGCTCCTCCAGCGTCTGTACATCTATTATAAACACACACACACACACACACCATGATCCACAGGATCTCCACATCAATGGGCTAACATATAACCTCATCAGAATAGACTTATCAGCCAAACATGCCACACGCTTCTGCAGGATTTCCCACAGGATTTTAGGTTAGGCTACTTGTGATGGTGGAAAGCTGGGATGGGCAATATACACAGTTGGAGCAGTGGAAAGGACTGTACATTTATTTGTGCTGGGCCTATTTGATATTGTAGCGGCCTGGGCCACCACAAAAAAATCTATGTATGGGAAACACTGTAGCCATCAATATATAGGTCCAATGAAATTCCAGAGAAACATTCTGTGCAAAACAAATCATCAGTGTGGTGGTGAAGCCCAAACAAATAACAGCCTCAATGCAACACATTTCTTTCTCTGTGAGTCAAAGTAAAAGTCAAATGATCAACCCTTGCTCTGATCACCCTAGTGTCTGATGTTTCAAAGACTTCAAACAATCCATGAGCATGAAAGGTTACTCATGTAAAAGGGTATAGGACCATCTCAAATGAGGTCATGATCTCTCCAACTGACCTTCAAACAAGTGCTTGTATTCGGAGAGGCTATGTCCTTGCAGCCATTCTTCAATCTGACTTTCTTTGCCTTTCTTCCAGCGCACTTCCCAGAAGAAGATCCACGACACCGAGCAGAATAGGAAGGTCAGCAAAAAGCGGCGGTCCATCAGACCATCTTCAGCCTTCACTCAGACTCCTCCGTTCTCACAGGAAAACTCAGCCATTCACATTCAGGATGGGCCAGTCTCAAACAAAGCACTCGACAGAAGACAATACTGTGTCTGTTCTTCAGAGGAAAAACACCTTGAGCAAAAAAAAAACCAACAACCAAAAAAACAGGGAACACATTTAACAGTTTTGTATTAGTGGACATTCAAAACTACACTGAGGCTATGTTGTCTAATTGAGTCAATTGAAAGATGTGGCAAAGTGACTATGAGAGATTAAGGCTATCCTTGCAACCTAACTGCTACGCCAAGAAAGCATCAATATTTATGTGTCACCCTGGAGGTGCGTTATGTGTTGGGAGAGTAACATTACATGTAATCCACAACAATTAAATATGCATGACCAACCTGGCAAAGGATCATAAAAGGTTTCCTTAGTCACTAGTCATAAAAGTCTAACTATCAAAGTCAGAACAATCACGCTATGAAATAGGCCTGTCAAAACCTACATTCTAAACAATGCAGCTGATTATAGTGATGACCTGTCTTGGACTAGCTGGCTCAGCTGAATAACGATATACAATTGAAACATCATCAATCTGCTGAGCCAAACGTCAAGAGCCATAGTTAGTTGGTAACGCGGGCTGAGTGTATAAAACGAACATCCAGCAGCAGACGAACCTGCTCACGTTCTGTCGTTCTGTCGCTGGCTGCAATGCTAGCTAATAGCTATGAGCTAATAAGCATCACTTCACAACACCACAGCTAGGCTATGCTAAACTGATGCTTACATTTGTTAACTAGCTAGCTATCAATGTCAGCGTAATTAAACAAAGATGATGCACGAAATATTGCGACACTTGTACGCCAAATAGTAAATTGTTCACGAAATACCACTAAAAATAACACAAATCCTTAAAACATTATTCTGTAGCTAAATGTTAAAGACATGTCTTTTTTCAATGCTATCCAAACACTGTACCTGCCTTCGCCTGCTAGCCATTAGCTTAGCAACCGGAACATACGCAGAAATTGTGTCGGGTGTTGATGACATCAGTCAAGTAGTCGCCGCTTCGCTGCCGTGTCGCACGAGGGAGAAAGCGGTGTAGTTTATTACACATCAGCTGTTGTTGGATTAAAACATGGTAATCTCCAAATTTATCACATTCGAAACGTTAGCTACTGCAACGTCTGTCGATTTAACTTTGGTATTAGGTGTAACGTTATTATTGACTGGGTGGGAACTAGTTTGCTTTGCCAGACCAACTGCTACCACTACTAGCCAACGCGTTAGCTAGTTAACTTACCAGGCAAAAACACCCTAAACAGAATCCAGGTGTTATTCTAGTATCTTCGTACAATTCAAAATCTATATGTGAATATTACCAACTGACTCCCAAAGCTAAGTTACATACTAAACAAGCAAGACGTTTCTCAAACGATGACGCTAGAGACACTAACTACTGGTAATGTTATTCCAGTGGCAGTGACAAATTCAGTGATTGTGACACTGGACATTGAGCTTAATTAGTGCTGACAGCAGTTTTGCGCCAGAAAATGTTCCTGTATCCTTAGAAAAGTAACATTGTGTTCTGCCGTAATGTCCACAAGCTCCATAAAGTGTAATGTAGTGGTATGTTAGAATCATTTGTTACCCGGTTTTCAGCTTTAAAAAGAGTTGTTCATGCTAACAAATCTCGGCTGAATTGTCCAAGGTAATATGAATAGCATATAGGAATTGTAATAAAGAGTGCTCCATATGTTCATTTCAGGGGAAGCAGAAGACGAAGAAGTTTGCTGCTATGAAGAGAATGATCAGTCTAAAAGACCAGAGAATGTGAGTCACAATTTGTAGTACTTGTTTTCCATTTCTAAAGTTCTGATAGCCCTGGCCAAGCCAATTCAGCGGCTCTTTACATTTACCTGCTTTAGCTCCAATGAATAATACTCAAATACTAATGTAGCTGAAATATGATCTAATATGCCTTGTCACGCGTGTCTTAAGAGATATACCACCCAAGAAGAAGGGTGGTAAGAAGCCTATCTCATCTGTTGCAAATTGGGAATAATTTGTCTGACCAAAAAGCGCTTGCACCAGTGTGTTGTTTTTTTTTGAAAAATTGGAAGTAGAAACTAGACACATAGCGGGTACCGCATATCCTTGAAATGGCTTGAATTGTCTATGACACCTTTTGACCATGCTCTTATTAATCTGGTAAAACGGTTTGGCCAACCAACTGCCTTCACACAACGGCCCAGGAGGAGTTGGGGGGGGGAATCTGTTTTTGAGAAATGTAAATGGTGGTCATATACTTTTCGTCTCACAATGGTAGGATATCAAGTAACAGCACATTTCAAATATCAACACAATTGGGCAAGCCTTTAAGGAGAAATTAAAATTTTTTGTTTTGTGAGAATTGTGCCACCATGTGGCCAAATGACTCAAAACTTAACAGGCATCCTTGCAGTAAGACAAACATTTGTCAAGTTTGGTCCTGTTTACCATGCGTTTTTCCAAAATTCGGTTGGATCTGGCGGTCATATGGTTTGGCCTATCAATTATCTAAAGGACATAGCCAGATGCCACACAGCAAGTTTGGTGAGAATCATGTAAAATTAATGTAAAAAAGTGTGAAAATGGCAGAAAATCCAATATGGCAGATTTTATAGGTCCTTATGGAAAATTTGTTGTGAGGAGCCGCATCTCTGGATATCATTTTCATGACTGTATGACTAAGGGATCAAGAGATGCGCTCATTTGATAATTGAAAGTTTGACCTGATGGTGGCGCAAGAGGAAAGGTCATGGGGTCACCAAAATCAATGGGGTTCTTCCTCTCTACTGGGCTTCTGCTGGGCATTGAAATTAAGAGCAAGGATGATATTGTTGGGCACTTTACTGAGCATTTTATATCAGCTGGGTCTGTTTTGAATACATATGCGGCAGGGTCTCGGAGCTCTGATTCCAGTTTTGTGACACTTCTATCCTGCACCTACTCACCTACGGACCCCTTTGTTTTAAGACCTATTTCTAGTGTGAAAGCTATTGATCCAAAAAAAAGTCCTCTGGACTTGACAACTTGGATCCTTATCTTTTAAAGCTTGCAGTTCATTTTATTGCTGAGCCTATTGCTCATATTTTTAATCAGTCTTCAGACTAATTCCATTCCCAAAATCTGGAAAGCAGCCTAGTTCTCCCCTTATTGAAGGGTGGGGATCCTTCAGACTTAAACAGCTACCGCCCTATTTCCAAACTTCCTACCCTTGCCAAAATTTTTGAATCTCAAGTAAACTCTCAATTGAAACAATTCTTGGCTGACAACAATATTTTAAGTGAAAGTCAGTCTGGCTTTAGATCAGCTCATAGTACCATAACATCAGCTATGTTGGTAACAAATTATATTATCAATGCCTTGGACAGAAAGCAGCACTGTGCTGCCCTGTTTGTTGATCTGTCCAAGGCATTTGATTCTGTTGACCATGAGCTGCTGTTAGGCAGACTCAGTGATGTCGGTATGTATGACAAGGCTATAGAGTGGTTCAGGAACAACTTTGCAGATAGAACCCAGTGTATGTATATACAGATGGTCACAAATCAAGCTTTATGGAGATCACTAAGTGAGTCCCCCAATGTTCAATTTTAGCCCCTGCTTTATTTTCTATTTTTATAAATAACATTGGGGAGAACATGCTTACAGCTTAAGTGCATCTTTATGCAGATGATACAATAGTCTATTCAGTTGCCTCTTCTCTGAGTCAGGCAGTTAGTGAGCTCCAGACTGCCTATCAACAGCTGCAGGCCTCATTGTATGATCTAAAGCTGGTTCTTAATGCTAAGAAAATCTAATTCATGATCTTTTCCAGAGCTCGCTCCCAGACCTCAGATAATGTTGGCATTCATACCTTAGGAGGGGACTCAGTTGAAAGAGTATCATCCTACAAGTACTTGGGTATTTGGGTGTTATAATTTTCGCTCCACTAGATGACTGCTCTACCAGGTACCCAGGATTTGCTCAGAACTTGGTAGAGCAGCTTTCTCCTATTCTGTGCCCTGGTCATGGAATAACCTTCAGAGCACACTACAGCTTAATGATTTGGTGTCCCTGGGAGAGTTCAAAGCTCTGGTTAAAAACTGTGTAACTGAAGAGTGCAGTTGCTATTCGTAAACTGGATTTTTGTATTCTGTATCTGCTGTCCCTTGTTGGTTTTTAACATGCTCTATTTTATAATCTCAACTTTGTAATGGTGTGCTATCTTGGCCAGACATCCTCGAAATACATTTTAATCTCAAGGGATTTCCTGGTTAAACAAAATTAAATAAAAAAATTAAATAATCAATCCCTCCATCAAAGATTATGAACTTATAATAATTATAATTACTGGTAGTTTGAGCTTCACTGGGCGGCTGCAATACAGCAGACCAGCAATGCGTCACCTGCACTGAATTTTGATCGCCATGCCTCTTTAGGGGGAAAACAACTTGGGGAATAAACAAGGATTAGACTGTGTTTGTTCATAAACAACATCTTTAGGACAAAGCATAGGGATATAAAACAAGCAAAAGACTAATAAGGCCCAGAAATAGTCATTACCTCTTAGTTTTAGGTCACTTGAAGATTCATAAGCGTAATATTAAATGTCCAGGTAGGGAAATTAGGATATATCCTGCAGCTGACTGGAGAAATACCGTTGGGAGGCATGCCTGAAAACGGATCAAACGTAACTTTTCACAAATTTTCAAACAAACTTTTCATGCTGCCTTCAAATGGAACTCGTAAGCCCGTGGTTACAACATGGGAAGTCGTGTACACGATATGCATGGCGTTCAAGTGGTTAAAGTCGTGAGGACATCGTTGCTAGGCAACTGGGCAATGCATCTTGAGGCCACCGAGGCTAACGATTTAGCTAACTAAATGAAAAGGCATAATGACAGAGGAAAAAGATGAGACCGCTGAGAATATCAACATATTCCTCAGATAAACTATTGGTTTACTAAGACTAAAATTACAATAATTCCACTGCAAAACGAACTTCCATGGAAAAAAAAACTTCATCACCATGTCACAACTCGTGAACTCTGAGCTTTACGAAGATTTCCACTTGCGAAGTCATGAATACCACAACAGTGGGTCATTCATATGGACTCTCCTCTTGAACACGCAAACACGACCCCATTTGAAGGCACCATCACTCCCCAGGTCTATGGTTGCTCTGTACTGATCCCCATGGCGGGGCGACTCATACTGGAGTGCAACAAACAACACTCCCTCCCCTCCCTCCATGACTCCATTCTCCATTCAACTGACCGGAAGAACAGAAGAACCATGAAAGGCAGCAACATACAGTCTCTGGAACCACTGTACCTCCCCCTCTGTATAATGCCTGCTGGATTTAGTATAATTTGGACTTCATAATCGTATTTTTGCTGGACCCGCCAGGGCCAGCCCACAGGAGGGAAGGAGCCTAACTGACATCACTGCGGTAGCATTTTATATGCAGACCATGTAGAACCAACACACGCACACGCGCACACACGCACACACACACACACTCCACTACCTTAAAAACAGCTCGACAACCACCAGTCACCCAGGCTTGCATAGACATAAATTTTACAAGAGGTACACAATAGATGTCAGGGGTAGGGAGTTACAAATAGCCATCAGGCTTTGCTTGTCTGTAAGACTAAATTGAGTGTGTAACAACAAATTTGTGCGTAAGAATATTTAATGAATGAGGCCCAATGTTTATTAAAGAATTTTTGACTAGAAAAACTTGACACACAGTGCTGAGCTGCATCTCAAATTAATCTTCAGGTCCCCAGCTTTCAGATGATGAATACCACTTCTATGTGTCATCTACTGTTGACCTAGCCTTGCAAGCCAGACTAATGCATGATTTCACAACGTATATATGATATCTTGCGTTGTGAAATCATGCAAGATTTGTCTGGCTTGCGAGGCTACTGTCCCCCTAAAGATCCCCCCCCCCAAAAAAAAAAGACTAAAATGGGTCTATGTGGGTCTCAGAGGGTTAAATGCGTAGTGTGGTCTGCATTATTTCAAGACATTGTAATCTTGCTTCGAGAAGATTTTTGAAACAAGTTTAGTTGCACTGAAACAAAAGAAATTATATCACCTCACTGACAGAAAAATACGATTTTAAGACTCAATAGAAGATCAAATTACTGTTACATTAATTTGTAATTTTTTTGCTGTATTTTTAGATTTTAATTATGGTATGAGGGAATGTTTTGATTGTTATATTTGGAAGTGCAGAAGGATATCATCACAGAAATAATTATTTGTTACCCCAATGAAATCTAAATGACCCAAATATTGAATGTATGGTTATTTTCAAAGAGAATCTTTGGGCATTTTATGTCTGTGTGGGCCTAAATTTGCAGACATATTTCTGAGAGGTTTAATGACATGTAAATAATAATCAGAGTTAAACACTATTTACCTGAAATCACATGTGTTTTATTGCATCTGCATTTACAAAAAAAAAAAAATAATAATAATAATAATAATTGTGGGTCTTTAAAAATCATTGTTTCAATAAACCACTTTTTCTGCAATTCACCTCTCAATCCTATACACAATGGGCTCTTAAACTTGTTCAGCCCAGATCTGATCCTAATCTAGTCTTGCTTGGGGACTTGGACTCATCAAAACACACTAGTATTCTAGTCATGTGGAGACCCAAAAGAAACAAGCCAGTGACTTGTGTTCAGTCCAGACCCTTAGTTTAAGAAACAGTGCTGTAAACAAGTGTTTGAGTTCCCTGGTGACCACTGAATTGAATGACCAGCAGTGATTTTCTGTACACTGTGTGTACTTTACTTGGGGCTGTAGCCAGCCTGGAGGAACCAGTGGTAGGCCGACAGAACGCTGGCTGTGAGCTCCTGTTCCACCTGGAAGCCTTTCTGAGGATAGTCACGTATCCTCTCTACCACACCTGGATCATATAAAACCACAAAAAAAAAAAAAAAAAACTCAGAACAGCATAAGCATAAACAAGGACACACAGTGTCATGGATGCGAAGCATTGTTGCATGGATTGAAGTGGTCTTACACAAAATGCCATGCCTGTTAGCTGCCACAAGGGGTAGAGTGGGTAACCATGAGTGAGTGAGTGAATGATTGGCAGTCATATGGTTTGTAGGGCTCTCTTTTTAAAATTGAATTATCGATTGAACCTGGCAAAATGTTAAATGTTCGAACTGTAGTGACTGAATTCAAAATGTATATTATTTGATGAATATTCAGGTGACAAAACTGTTCTCACTACACGTCTACTTCTGTGTCTCTCCTCTCTGCCTAACTGCTTGACAGACTGCTGAGCACAGCAGAGGTGGGAAGTGCACACTGGGGCTGCACAAGTTCATCCAAACTGATCAAATCATATTGGCACAAAACTCGCCACAGGAGCTATATCCACCATTAGGAATAAAAGGATCTCTGTCAATCAATCATGATGTTCTTAAATGAGTGCGTTCCATAGACTGTAAAAATTAGTGCGTTCATAATTGTGAAATACCTGCCAGTAGCTCTCTCTCACTCTCTATCTTTCTCTCTCTTGGGTGCGCACTGTCCAGAGGCAATACGCAACTACAACTATCCAAACTGATGACAATAACTGCTTTGGGATTGCTTGCAAATATGAAAAGGCATGGGGCTATGGGGTTATAATAGAGGATTCTATTTACATAAAAGGTATTTTACTTTGGATTCGTTCGAACTTCATTTTGGGAAAAAGTGACAGCCCTAATAACGGCAACAGCTTAGGAGGAAAAGGGAAAATTCCATATGTTGGATTTCATAGGGCCTTATGGCGGACTTCATAGGTCCTTATGGTAAAACTTGTCAATGAGGAGTCACATCTCTGGGTATAATGTTCTAGGTCATGGTACGACTAACCGTTCAGGAGATATGCTCTGAGATATGCTCTGAGATATGCTTTGAAAATTGAAAGTTTGGTCTGACGGTAGCGCTAGAGGAAAGGTCTAAAATCAATAGGTTTCTTCCACTAGAGATAATGAATGTTCACAGATTTTTTTTTCGCTCTGGCTACAGCGGCTGTCGAGGTGACCTCATAATATCCCGGACACATCCCTGTGGTTTGGGGAATATAATAACTGACTGTGTAAGTGACAGAGTGAGTTAGTGACATTGCCAGTCTATGAGGTGCTTTGCATCTAATAAAATATTTAGATAATCTCAATATTGTTTTTTGATGGGGGAGAATAAAGGGAGGCAACTGACTAATGAGTGTGATGAAGGACGAGAGAAAGTACCCAGCATGTAAGTGATGAGGTCAGAGGCTGTGCCCACAGTGGGGTGGGGGTATCCTGACATGCCCATCTGGGGGGAAGTGATGATAGCTTGAGTGTGCTCCACTGGGTCAGGCCACTGGCACAAGAAGGTGGCATATACCCTGCGCTCCATGAAGGGCTGTTGTACCAGGATCACCCTGGAGGCTGAGGTACAAATGGTAAAGACAGAAGACAGTAGTGTTACCAGAAGGGCTGAAAAATAAAAAGTAGAGCAACTCTCACATTAGCGCCATCCTCCTCAGCTCAAATGATTAAGTCCCTGTATGTAAAGTTTCATAAGAAACCCATCATCAACAAGAAAAAGGTGCAATGGAGGTAGTTACATATATTCTGTCATGCTCGTTTCACAGAAATGCTGCAGTGATAATATAACCATACAAAGAAATGTAAAGGGATAGTTCCCCATCTATCTATCTATCTATCTATCTATCTATCTATCTATCTATCTATCTATCTATCTATCCATGCATCCATCCGTATTTATTTCA
This sequence comes from Parasudis fraserbrunneri, assembly GCA_900302295.1. Taxonomy (NCBI): domain Eukaryota; kingdom Metazoa; phylum Chordata; class Actinopteri; order Aulopiformes; family Chlorophthalmidae; genus Parasudis; species Parasudis fraserbrunneri. Next base: position 8,825 of record OMKL01142548.1, on the reverse strand, counting down.
GTAATAGACCCTGACCTGGGACGTTGCTCTCTTTGAGGACTCTGTGGGAGAAGCGAATATTCTCTCCAGTGTTGGTGGCCTCAGTCTCCAGCAGAATGCATCGTCTGGGCACCCCCATCCTCACAGCCACGTCCAGGAAAACATCAGCCTCTCGTCTCGTCCACACACCTGTTTGAAACATTCAATTAGACTGCCCGAAATACGATAGGGAACAACAACAAGGTGTGTGCATGTATGTGTGTGTACGTTTCTCACTATGAGAGAGGGTGGAGAGTGAGAGAGAGAAAAAGAGAGATGGAGAGTGATTTCCTGATTTTTATTTCTTAGAAGATCATACTGTTGCATGAGAGTAAAGCAGTTAATAAGGCTGTTCAATATGTATTTATGTGCCATAGCATAACAAACAATGAGTACAAAATAAAATTAAAATTAAAATAAACTCTTTATGTATCACATCTAAAAAGAAATCTACAAAAAAGGTGTTTATAGATATTGATTTATTTTATTTTAATTGTATGTATTTAATATTTTCCATTATTTACATCAACTTAATTTCCTTTATTACTGTTAGTATTGTAATATTTAATGCTGACATCTCGACCATTACTATGATGCATTTGCCATTATTATCTATTATTTAAATAAATAAACAAACAAACAAACAAACAAACAAATAAATAAATAAATAAGCTTTTGGGGTTATATATATATTCATTCATCTGTATTTACTATATTCGAATTTGTTTAGCACACATGCTCTTTTTCAGCAATGCTCTGATTCACTCAGTTATACACATTCACACCTTGTGGTAGCTGCCCAGTAGTATGTATGTGTGTGAGAGAGAGAGAGAGAGAGAGAGAGAGAGAGAGAGAGAGAGAGAGAGAGAGAGAGAGAGAGAGAGAGAGAGAGAGAAACAGAGAGAGAGAGAGAGAGAGAAACAGAGAGAGAGAGAGAGAGAGAGAGAGAGAGAAGAGTGTGTCCTCACTGACCTGCAGTCTGGTTGCCCAGGTAACCAGTGAAGAGCAGCCAGGGGGCCCATCCCTCCAAGAAGAGAGCAGCTGACCTCTCCGCAACACGCAGGTCATGGCAACCCAGTCCAATTATTACATCACTCTGACAATGTAAACATAGTATGTTGACTGTGAAATGAGATTATTATCATGTCATAAAGATATGATATAGTACGAGGCTAGAATTATAAGAAGAGGATGGGTCAGTGTCATCATAGAAATGTTAGAAAATGGCTTCCTTGTTCCCACTGGGAGATCAGCAGCATTGTAAAAGTAGTATTGTCTCCCAGTGCTGAATAACTTACATGAGAAGATTGGGGCTGTGACCCGCTTTCTTTTTACAATTCTAGGCATGAGGAGTATAATGGCATCCACATAATATATTGTGACATCTTTCTGACATAAGACATAATTATAACATCACATTTGGTTATTAGGTAACTGTGATGGCTCATATTTATGATTATGTCCATTTCAAGGGAGGATATTAGAATATATATATATATATGTTATATATATATATATGTATACACACACACATTTCAACCACAGAAAGTAGTATAAAACAGTTTATGACTTAACAATCCTTGCCTTTTCCAGAGGGTGATGGAGACAAAGGTAGTCCCATAGAATTCTGGCCCACTTCTCACTCTCATTGTCCATTCCTCTCACATGGTGACCTATGGAAAAAAGACTTCAAAACATAAGCAAGACCACAAATATCATGACAGCCCACAACAAGCCATGTTTTTTTTAATCAAATATGACATCACATTCAAAATAAACTCTTGAGTAAAATCAACACCCTGTCTGTAACCTTAAAGGGTAAGTTCAGAATTGTTTACCCCTAGCCCTATTTCCTACTTACCAATGATGTTGTCGATCTGTAGAGTTCTTTCTCAGCACAGTCCATGCTGCGCTTCATACTGAATACCCACAGCTCTGGCTAGTTATCCACAAAATTAATGCAAAGTGAATGGGGCCACACTCCAGTCTGTACAAGCCCTGAAATAAACACTGAAGCCTACTTTGGGTGCACTGTGGAGTAGGTTTAAGCATTTATTTCAGGGCTTGTACAGACTGGAGCATGGCCCCATTGACTTTGCCTTCGTTTTGTGGCTAACTAGCCGTAGCTGCAGGTATCGAGTATAAAGAACAGCATGGATTGTGCTGAGAAAGGACTCTATCAATCAACAACATCAATGGTAAGTAGTAAATAAGGCTAGGGGTCCATAATTCTGAACTAACCCTTTAAATGTGTTCTGAGAGGAGGCAATCATCCTAACCTCAATCGAACTAAAGCAGTCGTATTAGGATCCACTGACACAGAAAATGTGACACAGCAGCCTCCACAACAACATTGACCTCAGGGCAGGTGGTTGACATGGGCCATCCTTTAAAAGCACAGGAGACAGCTGCACCGGCCAGGCTCAGCACAAGCTTTTCATATACAACACAGCACTGTTCCACGGCTCAGGCCATTCACTCCCCTGCCTCGGTCACCATTAACAGCCCCATTCCATTTGTCTATAAGATGAAAGCTTCCTTCCTCCCTCTCAGCTCTTCCATCCATTCCGATGCTCTCCATTTCTCTCCTCCTCCTTTTGATTAATGACCGAAGCAGAGGGTCATCCTTTAATCAACAAGCACTCTAAAGCTTTGGTGACCCCCTCCTGGTAGATTTACCAGCTCTACTTCATCCACTGTCATTCCAGCTTGACTGCCCGTGCCAACCCACCCACCCCTTCCCCAACACAGAACTTTTTTCTCCCCCTTCTTCTTTTTGATTGGCTAGAAGTTGTTGCATCACTCCTCACTCTGATTGGCCCCCAGACGTATCATGTATAAGTGAATATACTCAAATTCAGCTCAGAATTTGTTTGATGAGGGAAGGGACTTGAAAGACTTACCTTGTTTAAATCTTGTTCAGGTTTTGTTACTGACCAGATTCAAAGTCATAGCACTGCACATTATAACTATATAAGTCATAGCACTGTACATAATATCTATATCTGCATCGTACTTTTACAGGTTGATGGCCAAAAAAACAAAAACTTCAGTGTACCATCCCTCTTAACACATGTGATCTTCTGACCCTGCTCATACTTGCCTCTGGAAACCCAGTCAACATCAGCAGCACCCAGTAAACATCCACCAGCCCACTGCATATAGCAAGGGCAGGCAGGGGTCAGAGGTCAGCTCAACCCCACTCCGCTCCTGGTGTTGTTATTCAGTCTCCAAACAAAAACATCCCTCAGAGCTATCCATAGGACATTCACGAGCAGAATGGGAAACTCAGTTTTCTCCTGCTGTGCAATTACTATATACCACTTTCACTTAAGAGGTTCACCACGCCATTACTTTTCCAGTCAACATGATTTCTTTGTTTTACCAAGGCTAAATATTGACTAACTGGCAGGGAAAGAGAATGGGGTGATTTTTGTGATGTTATGTGACATCACAATATCACTCTGATGTCATTATCTGAACCGGTGATGATTTCTACAGCACCTTAATGACTTTCAATAGTATTAATCAAAATTGTAATCCAAATTCTTGAAAAAGGGAATAAATATTTGTATGAAATGAATTACGCTGGCCATAATCAACAAATAAAAACTGTATACACTGTAAATATATATTCAAATCCGTTTATTAAACAATTTCAACACATTTCATATGTCATCAGTTAGTATAAATATACTTTTGAGCCATTTAATTGAAACAAACTACTGGTTGGCAGGTGTAGAACCAGCCTTTAGGAAATGTGGTTTTACTACCACCTAGTGGGCGTATGCGTCTCACTGCCATCTCCCTGGAGGTAGCCATCATACAGTTCTCTGAGGTGGAGGATCAACTCCTCCGTGTTGTGTCCTGTCAGGGCCGACACAGGGATGACCCTCTGGGTGACATGGCCCTTCAGAGTCTCTAGGTTCCCCCGGGCCTCGGGCAGATCCATCTTGTTGGCTATGATGGCATGCGGCCGGAGGGACAAACCGGGCTCGTACTGCTCCAGCTCGTAGCGCAGGTGCTGGAACTGGGTCCAGGGCTCTGGAGCAGACAGGTCCAGGACAAAGAGCAGAAAGCGACAGCGCTCTATGTGTCGCAGGAAAGAGATGCCCAGGCCTCGGTTCAGATGGGCCCCGCGGATGATGCCTGGAATGTCAGCCACTGGACAGAGAGCAAGGAGAACAGTACATTAATATAGATATATACTATATATGAAAGGGGAAGATCATTTTTATTTCCTAACATGTTACCTTATAAAAGGTGATTTTGCATTACAGTATACAGTATGTGTAAAAAAAAATAAAGCTAAATATATCACAACTCACATTATTCAGTGCATGACTTGTATAAAAAAATATTTTTTTACAGAAAAACAGAGTGCTGTATAAAACAATTACCTGCTACTTGCTCATGATCCCTGTACTTGACAATGCCCACATGTGGGCTGAGTGTGGTGAAGGGGTAGGCGGCTACAGCAGGCCTGGCATTGGAGATCGCCCTCAGCAGAGATGATTTCCCTGCATTTGGAAACCCAACCTGAAGAGTTGGAAAATAAAATGGATTACTTTTCTGCCAAAATCAAGGCTGGAAGAATCAGTTCCGAATAAAAGCAATATGCAAAGTCACGTGGTGACATGTAGCTTAAATCTGTGGTACGGACATCCAGTAGAAAAAAATTAATAAATACTGTTGTTAGAAATGGTTTAGTACAGAATAACATAACATGTACTGTAGGTGGGGAGTTAATAGTGGAGACAGTGAAACATTGAATGAAATACCAGTGACATTAAACTACTGCTTATACTTTGCTAAGGACCGTTAGGGGTCCCCGCCGGACCCCACTTTGGGAACGAGTGGCCTAAATGACATTCTTTTCCGCTGGCCTCACCAGTCCGGCGTGGGCCATGGTACGTAGCTCTAGCTGGAGGACCCGCTCCTGACCCGTGGTGCCTGATGTGGCTGTCATGGGGGCACGATTCTCGTTGGACAAAAAGAAGCGGTTGCCCTTCCCTCCAGCCCCTCCAAATGCAGCCACATACTCCTGGCCGTGCTGAGAGAGGTCGACCACCACCTTGCCTTGCTCCTTTACCACAGTGCCTACTGGGACCTGTGTAAGGGGAACATATCAGAGGTCACCAGATAGCCATGGGTCGAGGTTTCACATCTAGTGAAAAAATGGCATCGCTGTATGTAATTGGGCTGCCCCCTCATAATCGATCAGTTAGACTAATCAGTCATTAAGGTCTTAGTTGACTTAGTTTTTTTTTGACTGATTAGTCCTTTTTAATGCCCCCCTCCCCCCTTGCTTAGCCCTATTTCCCACTTACAAATGATATTGTTGATCGTTGGGAGTCCTTTCACAGTACAATCCATGCTGTTCTTCAATCCCTGAGATAGACGCTAAAACATACTCCACAGTGCACCCAAAGTAAGTATCAGCATTTATTTCAGGGCTCGTACAGACTGGAACATGGCCCCATTGACTTTGCATACGATTTGTGGTTACCTAGCCTGAGCTGCGGGTATCCAGTATGAAGAACAGCATTGATTGAGCTGAGAAAAGACTTACTGATCGACATCATTGGCAAGTACGAAATAGGGGTAGGGGTAAAGAAATTCTGAACTTGCCCTAGAATTAGCTATTTACTGGAATATAATAAACATGTTTCTGACATCACAATAATATTCACAAATAACAAATAAGCAATGGTCTTTAATAAGCACTAGAAGGAGGTCCCTCTGCATGAATGCATTTATTTGCAGAGGAAAAAATAATGTGGGGGACACGATTTTACAGGTTTTGTCAACTTAACAGACTAATGCACTTGTCAGTCAACTAAGTTATACATCAGTTAGTCAAATAAGAATTTCCTTAGGTGGGGACAGCCCTAGTATGAAGGCTACATTACAACCATAACCACTGGTGTGAACTCACAGCAATGAAGGTTGAGCTGCCGTTCCGCCCGTAACAGTTCTTGTTTCCGCCCGATTCCCCATTTTCTCCCTTGTAAACCGGGGCTATCTGCACCAGTGATTTGATGCGCCGGTCGACTGAAAGCACGCGAATGAGAGAGATATAGATGGAAACATGTTGTGGCATAACGCAGAGTTGTGACTTAGGAGGGATTGGCACAAGAGAAAGTGGTCTCAACCTCTGCTAAGTCTGTTAATGGCAATGTTTACATGAGACCTGCTAAGTGCTGATTTATTGTTATTCAAGAGGAACTGGCCTTCTACCTCAACTCAGCTAAAGTAAAAGTGATGGTGATTTTCTTGCAACAGAACTACTTTCCAGGTGGATTAGGTAGATATATTAGCCTCATTCCGTTGCAGCCTGCATTTGCACATAGTCTGTGGAACACAAATGGCACATGGTCATGTGTCAGTACAGAACCTTAGATCAAGTTAGACACACTGGCCTCACTTACCTCTGATGATTATGTTTCCCCCATCTCCTCCGTTCCCTCCATCCGGTCCACCCCATTCTTTCCGGGGCTCACTGTGGAAGGTGCAGGCCCCCTTCCCACCTGACCCAGCCAATAGCTTCACATTACGGTGGTCAATAAAATGACGGGTCTATTCAAAAATAGAAAAAATACAGTTGGCAATGGTCAGAATTTCTGAGTACAGCTATGGCCATGGCTGAATCTTAATAAAGCAACTCGTAGTTTGCATCTCATAATATCAGAGAGGAGTAAATGGTGTAGTACACACTGCTTACAACCTGGCTTAACACATACCAGTTTCTTTTCAGAAAGATCTTTTTTCTTCTGGATCCCTCGGGCCTTGGCGCACAGTGCACATGTAGTGGTGACATTTCTAATTCCGCCGATATTAGTAGTTTTACTCTGCGCTGTAGGGGAACTTTTGTGTCTTGACAAGGAGCTAAAGTCGTTCCCTACACATACTTGTGCAAACATTCGTACTAACGTTATCTCTTGAGAAAGCCACCTTTGGCTTTGAGCCCTAGTCAATGTGATCAGCATTGTGATATTCCTATGATACGTTTATTATGTCAACTTAATGAAAGAGCAACTCGTCAACCAAACTCGGAAACTTTAGCGGTTATCTCTAAAGTTAGCTAATGTGGTGGTCGTCAGTTCATTTCGCTTTTACTCGTAAATGTTAACGCTAGCTAGCTAACTGACAAACATTGCTAGCAAGCTAGTCATCATTCTGTCAAGACACCAGTCGTTGGAATCAAAATATCACTTAGACATTATCACGAAAGAGCAGCAAATCCAAGCTATAATGGCTGATAATAATGTGCATATCTATACACATTAGTTAGCGTTACCTAACGCTGGCTAGCTAACGGACTACTCGAGGCCGGTTGTACTCTATCTGCAAGTACAATGACAGCTACGGAAACTGAGAAGGGTCAAACGGTAAACGAGCCTCTTTGAGTTTTGGAAATTGGATGTTGTCAGCGCGCGAGGTATTGCTAATTATTATTTACCATATTTTCATAACGCCCAGGTTGACAGCGATTTCAATTTGCGGTATTTGACTCAAAAATCCTTCAAAGCTTTGATGTCTTCCTCAGGATTGTGATTTCTTAAGGGGGAAATCCACCCTAAAACAAAATGTACAATGTCTGAATGTGCTATTCCAATGATTTCTGACAGTTAAAGGGGAATGCCACTCATTCACATATATTCTTCCTTTGCCCCAGGACAGTTCAGTCAGAATTTGTGAACGTGCACCACTCTCTCCTAAAGCTAGAAATCAGAGAGAACCCTCCAACTGGTGATGTAGCTGGGATGTAAAATCTGAGGCTGCTCCATATACAATTAATGTGGCTCTGACTTTATGAGGCCATATAATGTTTGTGTGAGCTCTTACACCCAAATTTGTTTTTAATCCTGGTTCAGACCCGGCAGTGCTAGAATATAAACCTCATTTGGGTGTAAGAGCTCACACAATTATTTTATGGTCTCATAAAGTGAAAGTTTATGAATTGTATTATTAGAGCTACTGCAAAAGGCCCCTACATAGATTAAATCAAATAAACCAATAGGCCTATCTTGGTTAGGCCTAATTGCCCATTATGGTCAAGCCGTTGCATATTTTATGATACTATATATTTCTCGACCAGTAGCCTTGTCTTGAAACTTCTCATCTGGAGATTTCAAAATTGATTTTGTGGACTGTTTTTTGAAGACTAAACAATAAAAAATACCCCCTTTTTAGGTAATTAACCTACAAAGTCAAAGTGTACTGTTTTCATCTCACATTGCCAATAACTGACAAGGCTATGGCAGCAGAGTAAAAAAAAAAAAGATTTACAGAATAATTTGGGGGACCTGTTGTAATCTTTACTTAACCTACAGGGTCCCAACTCAGTTGCTGGAACAGTTTTAAATGACTGTGATCATGGCACATAATTTTCACTTGTTCATTATAAAATTCAAATGCAGACCTATGAAAGGTGAAGGTCAATTTATTTTATATATTAAACAGTAACAAAAGAACAGGCAATTTAGTCTTACAGTGGATAACATTCATATTCGAAATACATAGACCCTGGCACTCTATCTCACTTCCTCTCTCTCTCTCTCTCTCTCTCTCTCAGACGTATGCACACACGTATGCACACACACACACACACACACACACACACACACACACACACACACACACAAGACAATGATAAACACACGGATCAATGATAAAACACTATAAAGAACTTGAAAACATATTCAACTCACAGGAAAATTAAACATTGATATAGATACATAGATTGGAGTGTAGAGAGGCCTATGATTGTCACTGTTGAGTGGTATATAGTTAGCTGTTTGACA
>OMKL01142547.1:0-15949 GCA_900302295.1 Parasudis fraserbrunneri | reverse complement strand
TTGGGTGTTTATCCTGTTAGTTTACCTTGTCATCATCATCAAGTGGCGTCCTCTGGAAAGAGGGTTGCCTTATACGATTAAAAACCAAAGATCTCCAACCCTCTCTCTCCAGGGCCGCCGTTCTCGCACTCCTCCCACTCAACTCTACTATCTCTTCCACATCATCCTTCCAAACTCTTCTGGGTCTCCCTCTACCTCTCTTTCCATCCACATATCCATCAAACAAGAATCTCTCCAGTCTATCCGCCCTAATCATGTGCCCAAAGTCTCTGAGCTTGCTTTTATGTATGCCGCTCAGAAGACTTCTGCTCTCCCCCATCCGTCGCAGTACGGATTAATTTGTGACATGGTCTACCCACGAGATCCTTGGGATCTTCCGGTAGCACCACATCTCAAATGCGTTGATGGTATCCCTCTCTGTCTTTCTCATTGTCCACGTCTCACATGGGTAAGTAAAAACTGGCCACACGACCAGTCAGGGTAACAATAACATTTCAGTCAGTGTAATAATAACCTCTCAGGCCAATGCTGACATAAGAGTCGACCGTTTGGGACGAATCTATGTCATGAAGTTTACATTAAAAAAAAGAAGAATGCCCTCCAATCAGAGGTGGGCGGTTCTGCCCCCCCCAGCCCCCATCTTTGAGTGGGAGTCTGTGAAATACACATCCACCCCACTTGTTGAGATCGCATTGATGAGCAGATTGTTTTCCCAATGTTCCAAGAAGTGGTGATCCTACCTGTGATTATACGCGTCTGATCTTTGTTTAGCTACATTTTGTGAAGCGACACATGCACTTTTATTGCATATTTAAAGATTACATTCTGCCTATGTGAGACCCATAGGTACATGCACACATGTTTAAGTGCATACTAAAAGTGTTTGGATGTGTGGGCCGATAATAAATCATACTAACCCTAAAACCATACTTATGAGATGCTAAATTTAAATCAAATCATATCATGTGATAATGTCACAGGAAGGTGAGGGAATGTGGGACTTGCCAACGTTGCTGGTCCCTGGCTGTATATGTAATGCTATGCTAGCTACATACCACAGCCGGGCAAATTAACATAGAGCGAGATGAACTCGAGATCTCTTGGGCGATATGGACAAAATAGCATCATGTGATTATTTTAGCAGATGTTTTGCGGTTACGATATAACTTGCAATTTCATTTCTAAGGTCTAATGTTAAGTTTAGAATCTACATCTACTTTTCCTGTCATTTAAAACTTTTTCAGATGTATATATTGTGGAAATACATTTACCTGCTAGGCAAGAAAAATCTGTGGCATAACACCATCTCCTATTGGACTGTCCAGTGATGACCAATCTCTTTGTATTATATGGGCTTACAATCTCTGGGTGTGAGTGAAGCACATCTGCCAGACTATCAATCTCACTTGCTTTCATTTATCATGTGTATCTTAAAGATGAGGTAAAAATACCAATATACAGTATTCGCGACATGGATATTGCATTTGCGCATATCTATATGAATTTGATATATTGTTGTCAGTAGGTGTGACACGTCACAAAAATACTATGAATTTCATATCCGTTGCCTTTGATGTGACTCGCTACCTTTCAGAAGTGTGAGGCGACTACAAATCTCTGAGAGGGTGGAGGCGCCAGCAGTGGCATATGGAGGGAAACTAAATTCTGTGTACCTCATAAAGGAGGGCAGCTGCCGGACCCTCTCGATCTCCTGGTGACTGAGCTGCATGGCGTGAGCCAGGGCCTCCTCCTTCTTACAGCACAGCACACTCAGGGGCTGGCAGTGAAAGTGCTCTAGCAGAGCCAGCTGGGGAGAGAGGGGGCAGAAATGTATCACATACACATAAACAGTTACTAGCGCTGCTCCCTCTTAGTCGATTACATGAGTCATCGGTTATTAGCGTCTTGGTTTACAGAAGAAAAAGGGGGGGGGGGTCATTTATTTTATTTATTTATTTTTTAAATGGTGAATGAGTTGTTAATCATTACTGGAAAATAATAATCATAAAAAATAATAATTAGCACATCTCTGCATCACAATAATAAGACATCCTTCTGTGTAATAGCATTCCTCTCCAGAAGGTCAATAATATGGGGAAAAATTATTTTACAGGTTAGCAGATTGAGTCAATGAATCGAGTGGTCGACAATCCTCTGACTATTCGACTATCTTTAGTTAATGAGATACACACAAATATCCATGAAAAACAAGTACAGACAGAGAGACAATACAAAGTCCAGTTCTGAAAAGGCACGTGAAAGACAACAGGATTGCGTACGAGGGAGCCGGTCCCCTACCTGCAGGCCCTTGATGAAGTTCCTCACAGAGAAGTCGTGATAGAGGAAGATGCTGAGCAGCACCTGCAGCACCTTACCACTGGGTTTGAACGGGAACTGAGGCGTCAGGATCAACTGGAGACAAAACCAAAACTGACACCAAGATCTCCTACGCCCGACCTCCGATGAGCGGAGTCAACAAATTTTTGAATTTAGAACTGAATTTGTTCTCGGCGTACAAGTGCAATCTACCTTGTCTATGACTGTGACCAGGTGCTGCGTGCAGGACAGGGACTGGAAGAGCTCTATGCAGAGCAGGGAGGACACGGAGTGGGGCAGCATGTGTTGGATGGTGCTGGGAGACGTGGCGATGCCAAAGATGAACATGAGGGGAAGATGTTCAACGTAGCGGCTGAGCAAAAGAGAGCAAAGATATGTGAATGAGTGACCGTATTCTGTAATGTGAACAAAGTAGAGGAGATATTAAAACACTGACTAACTAACAGGTTTCTGATCTCGTCATGCCTTGATGGTTTGAACATATCGCACAGCAATTACACAATACATCCTACAGCCATCATACAACACACCATCATACATCAGACATCATAGCAAGCTCCTAATTCTCTAAGACATTAAGACAGACTAATGGCACTGATTATATTGATTTAGTCTTGCACTGGTGCACATTGCATATTATGATGTTTTAATGTAGGCCTAATGCTGGATTCCTGAGCTAGATGTGCTGTGCTAATTATGAGATCAACAGGGTTATAGCATGTGCCCTATGTATTCTGTATCTAAACAAAATATGTTATGACTGTCTTTTATGTGGTAAATGTGAAAGGTAGTATGAAATGGATTAGCATTCCTTAGGTACTTTTGTATGTTGTTCTGTATTCCAAATAGGGCATCTACTAAAGCAGACTTTTTTTTTAATAGGGTATAGCGCCATATGAGTATACTATCGACATTGAGCTATTGGCAGGAGGCCAGTGGGGAAAATCTCCAGTAATTGCTCAACCCTAGTTCCTAGTTACCTGCAGATGATGATGAAGTCTTGGAGAACTCTTGGGTTGAAGGCCTCTAGATCTTTGAAGATAAAAACAATAGGAGGCTGCTGTTGCTCGTCTCTGACAGCAGAACTACGCTTCTTACCTGGAGTACCGGTGGAGGATTTCTGAAATGGAAAGAAATACAAACAAACAAAAAAAACATATGAATCCCCATAACATACAGAGAAGCAGCTTAAATACACATTTCATCATTTGAATATAAAAAGTTATATTTGTATCATAAATGTGTCCCTTCTATTGTCATATATCACCAAATCCTCTTCAACACAGACACACACACAAGATATGTCCTTCTACCTGTGTTTTGGCCTTGTACCAATCACACAGAGTGCTGAGGGAGCAATGTACTCTCTTCTGCTGTGGCTGGGTGCTGCTCTCCTCCTCATCCTCTTCATCCTCTTCATACACAGACACAGACATCAGCCTCTCCAGAACCTTCTGCATTAGGTGCTTTAATGCTATGAAGGTACAAAAACAAAGCAAAAGGAAAAAATATAAGCAGGTAACAACATTTCTTCCATCAGCCAGCCATTGATTCAGAAATTCAAAAGGTACTTTAATTTCTTAGCTCCCTTAGTAGAGTTTAGAAAAGAAAAGACTGACTGAACATGGTACGCTGCCTGCCAAGGTATCTAACAGAACTGAAAGACTTACCAGCAACAGCCACAATTTATTTGTATTTGGCCGGTAGGTAGCTATAGATACCATTCTAAAATGCAAATCACCTCCGTTTCCAACATCCTTAGATGCATGTAAGTAGTACTTAACTACTTTCTGTGTCCCAAACCCTTACCTCCGCACTCTTTGGCCTGCAGAGAGACCACATGGGGTGTCACAGACTGCTGAAGCAGATCAGAGAGGCTCTGGAAGGTCATGTCATGATCAGGAACATTTACACCTAGAGCAGAGATGAGAGAGATGATGAGAGAAACAGACAAACAACTAAATATGCTCCTATACACACATCACAGTGTAGGCTATGCATAGAACAAGTCATCAGAATGCACAGTGTATCACAACTGTAGAGGAGGAGGTACATTATATTATATTATAATATAATATTGTATATCTGACATGTAATGAAATCTCATCTAAATTAGCTTTGTTTTGTTTTTACTATGCTAAATCTATGAGCAGAAATCCATCCCATCGATTTTAAATGAATGCAAATGTCAAATAACATTGCCATCTCTGGCATACCAAGCACAAGGGCGGCTGTAGGAATCTCGCTGGCTCTCATGCGTGATGCCCAGTCACCTGCACCGTGTCGGAAAGTGGAGGAGCACTTTTTGATGAACTCTAGCAAGCTGTCTAGGATTTTCCTGTTGAGTTTGTCTTGCAAAACCTTAAAGACAACAAAGAAGATGTGTTTCACATCCTTCCATCATCACATTCCAAACTATCACTGCATAAGATCAGCCTAGCACAAATAGATAGACCTGTATGCTTGAGAGTGGAAATTTGGTAGGGCTAACTAACACTAACTAACACACCAACAATGATTTCTCTCAGGGTCAACAGTACCACATACAAGTGCCATACATCATCAGAAAGTTGGGAAGGAATCATTTGAGATGCAACTCATCACTGTACATGAAGTAAGTTATGTCAATCTAATAAATCATAGGAAGACAGATCCTATCCTACATGTGCTGGTTCTCACCTGTGTGTCAGATATAATTTTGTCCCATAGACTTTGGCAGAGTTTGAATCGTAGTTTGCTGTTCCCAGTGTCCTCGCAGTCATTAATAAAATAATCCTCTGAGAAGAACGATGCCGCCAGCGACAGGACCACGAGACCAACAGAACAGTAAGAAAATGTTAGTCTAAATGAAGTGACAAACTGGTGATCACATTCTGTTATGTCTGCGAGACCACTCACCTACACTGGAGATCTTCTTTTTCTTTTTAGCATTTGGTTTGAAAACAAAGCAGCCCTGAAATCATAGTAGCGATAGCCAAATAATTAAAAAAAAAAAGTTAGTCAAAACGCTTGTCAAGATGTAACATTAATATATGTTAAAAGTTAAACAGGGAGAGATAGATCAATGTGAAGAGTCATTCTGTCATCATGATTGTCATCATTAAGGTCACGTTACATTATCTTGCTTGCGAAGCGAGTATGCAATGTGATCATAGCTATTAATAAAGAGCATTGTATTTACCTTTGACACAGATGAAGTTGACATTTCGGTGTTGAATTTAAGGCTGTTTTGCTTTGGATAAATCAATCTCTTGCGTTATGAGAGTTAGAGTACAAAGCGGAACATCTCTCGTCTGGAAGATGGACACTTCCTGCAACATAATTCCCGCCAGTATGACGTTTATGGAAGAGGCTGCATTCAGCGGCTACATTACTACCACAGAAGTTGGAGTATAGTTCCTCTATGTCTTAAGTTACATTGAACTATATAAAACCGGTTACAACCATAGAACCACATAAAACCACTTATTTAGCTTTAGGTTTTGTCGTTTGCGTGCTTAAGATGAAATGTTTAGGATTTATATACCATTTTATCAAATATACTCAAAGCGTAACATGCACCCCCTGAAAAGCGTAGTTTGCTTAGTGCTGGACAGTCCGATTATTTTTTTCTGATAAGTTCATTTCGAAGTTAGTTTATTGGAGGGTTTTTGGGGGGAAGGGTTGGGGTTGAATGGGAAGTCCGGCTCGTTTCAGGGACCTCAACTCAAGTTATTTCCGAGCTTTCTGGTTGGAATTCGTGGGTGTGCCAGATTCGATTAAATTTGACCAGCACCTATCGTTGGTGACTCGGTATGTAGGCCCTACCGAACTTAAAATGATTCGTTCATTATATTTTGCCCGGCAGGCCGGCACCAGTTTGTGTACAGTCCATTGTCACTCTCCAGTGGTTTCAAAACATTGCTAATCTTGAACACCCCTGCCGTACATGTAAAATGGCATATCCTACCATTTGAAATCTTGTAGGAACATTTGGCCTACTGAATTTAAAGCAGATTAATTCATTCTTCAAAGTATCAATAGTGTGTTAATCAGCATAATCTCACCATAATTTATTAATCATAACCATTCAGTGTGATGTATGTCTGTGCTGGCAGGGCAGAATTTTACATGGTGGTGGGGGTGGGGTCTCCCAGGCAAACTTCTCCATCCGTCTGCTGCATTACCACCTCTTCAAGTGCCATAGGTTAAAGGATAATTTCACCTACAAACAATGCTGATTTATTTTGCACGTATAATGTCACACATACAGTAGCCTATCCCATAACTCTAAACACTTTTGCGCACATTAATTTAGTTTGACAGTGTTTGAGTCATTGAGTATTGATATATGTCCTCCAGTGATGTCATGGACACTGAATCATTGTGCTGTGTTAAATACAACAGATGAAGAAATAGCAACCGCATTTAGTGAATGCAATGTTTGTTTTGTGATTATGTGCAAAATAAATCCAAGTTTTTTTATTTGCCCCTTTAATGCTCTTATGAAAACTGCATATATTCTGTATATCCTGTACAGCAGTCATTCTCTCCACCCAGCAAATACTCTATATTCTGTAGTGTCACTTTTTATGATCCTTTGCCCCACTGCATTTGCACAATACCTCACACTTCCTTGTAGATATTCCTGTTTTTTTTTGTTTTTGTTTTTTTAAATATATATATTTTTAAATTGTAACTCTTAATTACTATATTCATATATATGTAAATCATTAGAAATGCTTTGTTTTCGTCTTTTCTCTGAGCAAGCACCAAGCCAAATTCCTTGTATGTGTATATTTATTTACTTGGCGAATGACAGTGACTTTAGATTACATTTATTTTACATGAACACTCTTCACTTGTCCTCTACCATCTTTTCTCTCTGCTCACCTCTATAAATGCAGTGCATGAATCTTATGTGTGTATGCGCACATGTTAAGTTTGATATCTCCCTCACTTCATACAGGAACATGCACAGGCATTTTCAACATTATGCTATGGACCAGTGTTTCTTAAGCTTTGGCTCGGGGACCCAAAATGGGTTGCAGCCCTGCGAGTCCCGACATACAAGTAATAGTATATTTAGCCTGGGCCCCGGTAATAACAATTTACGTGATTTTGAAAATAGGTCAAGAACCTCTGCTCTAGACAATAACCAAAAAGCCTGACGATAAACGTAGCAATAAGATAACATACACAGTTCAGGTATTACAAAAGAAACCAGTTACATTTTATTGAACACTTTGTGGAAGACATGTAAATATTACAGATAGGCCTACTAGTGTTTAAAAAGGATGAAATAAATACAAACAGAACTTTAAATCCCATAGGGATATATAAAAAAAGTTTTCCTTAAAATTCTCCATTTAACAAAAAAAAAAAAAGAATTCAGTACTAAGCATCATAAATACAAACATGTTTCTAAAATCTATGTTCTATAGATTACCTGGTTATTATAACTAACATACATAATGAAAATCCTCCAAGACATATAATTCATAAGTACAAAATAGGCCATTTCATCATTAACTGTGACCAGAACTGTTAACTGTTGGGAATCTGATGCACTATCAACATACCATTCTGCAGCATGTTACTTCTCAAATCCTGAGTGAGAACAAGTTGAAAATAAAACAGGCTAGGATCCACTATAAAGCCACTTTTTAATGATGACTATGGGTCGCATATCTTGTAGTTGCTTTAGCAAAAGGTCAGCACCGTCTGAAATGTTTTTGTCCATTACAATCTTAACGTTGCCAACTGATTTGACATAGAGGGGGTTTCTGAAGTCTACAAGAATTTCACAGTCACTGAATTCATGGGATGTTTTATTCTTGCCAGAAGATTTCTGCTTATGAATATGTTGCCTTTTGAATGGCAACTCGGCACTGGATCCATCGCTTAATTTCCGTTTGGAAGTGTGTGTTGACTCTGAGGTCTCCAAAAACTTGAGGAAAGAATCCTCAAGTCCTAAAGGCTTGAAAGAGCCTGGGATAACCCCCTCCTCACACTGCTCTTGAGCTGTGGGGGTACCAGGATTTGAGTTCTCTCTCGAACTGTTAACAGTCAAACGATTTCTAAGGGTCTGCATCCTCTCCGAACAAGCTGGTGTTGGATGCACAGGCTTTCTGGGACGGCCCTTCCTCTTCCCCCCTTCAGTCTCGGTGGAAGCTTGGGATTCCGAGCTTTCATCATTTGACAATTTGCCATCATCTTGGGCTATCCTATCCAATGACTCCTCCGTCTGACAATTGGACTTATAATCCTCTGTGTCACTCTCTTCTGGCTCCGTCTTTTCAGACGAGGAACTTGATGACATGCCCTCCGATTTGTTTGCATCTTTGAACCTAGACCGTGAATACTTTTTACAGAATATGAACTGACTCCTCTGGTCTTCAATGTATCTCTCTGTGAGGCCATGTGTGGTGTAATGTTTGAAAATGTTCCTCTCAGCCCGTTCCACTGCGTCACAGCCTATAATCATGCATGGGTATTGCAAGGAGGATTTCTTGGTGCACATGGCCGACGCCTCTTCGTGGGATTTCAGGGTGGGCTTTCCGAAACTTGTCCAATGTTCAAGTGATTTTCCGTCTTTCTTCTTGGCGTTTTTCTTCTTCACTTTGAATTTGCTTTCGACATTCTCTTTCTCATTGGTGACCCCGCCAAACAGTCCCGCTGATTTGGACCGTCTACCATCGCTGTTTTTGGGGTCATACACATATTCGTGCTTTTTAATCAGGTGACGAAGGAGGTTTGATTTTGTGGTGTACACGCGGTCGCATCCCTCAAACTCGCACCTGAAAGTTGTATCCACTGTCCCACTCTCGGAGATGGCGATTTCCTTGTGAAAGTTCTTTATGTGCTCAATGTACTTGTCCACGGAATCAAAGGGGAGGGAGCACTCCGATTGGTCACACTGGAAAGTCCCTACGTTCATGCTGGCCATCATGGCAGTGGCTTTATCACGCGTGAACTTGTGAAGCAGAAGGTAATGCTGCACTAACCTAGTGATTCCCATGAATACCCTTGAACAGTCTTTCACTTGACACCTGACCTCGTTATCTTTGTCCATGCTCTCTTGTCCACCTGTTACACATTTATCTTCAGCATCACTTTCCCTTTTACTTTGGGGTAGGGCTGCCTGATGCATGGCCCTGTAATGGAGGATCAGGTTTTGCTGAATGGTGAAAGCAGCAGTGCATCCTTCATGTACACAGCGATATGGTCTATATGGACTGAAGGCATTGTCAGGGTCGCACATTTTGAGTCCCAACTTTTTCTGAGGTTTTTCCCTCCTCTGGGATTCATCCTTTGTTGGTGTATTTTTTGAACTGCTGGGTTTCTCTGGGGAGGATGAAACAGGCTGGCTGGATGCTGGTTCTGTCACATTGCTCAAAGATGACATCTCTGATTTTCCTTGTTGCTCTGATATTGTGTCAACCAGACCATGTTTCTCCTTCAGTTCTGGACAGTGGTTTACTTGACTGTCTCCGTGTTCTGGAGGTTGTTCAGGCATTGATGGTAATGCCACTTCACAGAGGGGCCTGTCACTCAAATAGTTTTGAGGCGATGGCAGCTTTGTGACAGTTGATATTTGATATGTAGAGCTATCCTCTACTGCATCTCCTGCTGTGTCGACATCAGAAGCCCTTGAATTGTCCTCCTCATCTGTTTGACATTCAATTGCGATGTCAAGAGGTTCCTGTTTTATGGCAGGTGATGAAATTGAGGATCTGGTCATACGACTAGTATTTGCCTCAGTAGTTGCACGAGTGATATACAACTCGTTATCTTTCTGAAGTCTGAATGCACGCCTATTACGAGCATTGATTTTTAGCCTCTGCATTTCTGGCTTCGATAATCGGTGGACTTTTTCATAGTGAATTCTCAACCCTGTCGTTCTGGTAAACGTTTTAGGGCAAATTTGACATGGGTATGGAGACAATTTGACTGGGGTTCTTTTCAGTTCCTCTATCATCTCATTGGAGAAATCATGCATTCTGCTCAGGTGTTTGAATAATGCTTCTTTTGTCATGAATGAATACTCACAATCCTCCTGATCACACTTAAAAGGTTTGGGGAGCCGAGACCTTTCATCCCTTTTCTCTTTCATTGTCATTGTCTTACTTCTTTCACTGTCAGAGATAGCATCATTATGACTGGTATTTTGCTCTAAGGAAATACTTTTCAGCATCTTCTCCTGTGCAGCCTCAATCAAATCCAGCCTTTGAAAGGCTTTTGAAATTTCCATCAGGTGATCCTCTTGATATGGTCCAGTGACAGCTGCATTAGCCACCCCTGCAGCCTTCTCTGGCAGACTGCAATTTGACACCGAGGCGTAAGTGGGCTGGTTTTCAGTTGAAACAGAGTAAGAATCCACTGAAATCATTGTATGCTGGGGTTCCTGTTTCATCACCACAGGGGATGTCAGGGTGGTCAAGTTGGAGGTTTCCTGCGAGAAATCACCATTTGACATGTTATACATTGCCCCATTAGTATCAGGGACATGCGGGTCATTGAGAAAGTCAAGAAATGATGTTGGCAGATCAGCGGTCAGGTCAATTTCATCTAATGGCTTGCACTGCGAGCGTTTGGATAGATGACCTCCAAGAGATTTGGTGCTTGAGAACTCTCTGAAGCATCTCCTGCAAATGACTTTGCCATCCTTTATGATGGCCGGCCATTTGGTCCTCTTGCTCAGCCTGTTGCGTTTTCCTTTCTGTGTATCCGCGTCTCCATTCTTCTCAGCTGAAGGGTTAGGCTCGCATTCTGCGTGAGCACTGTCCTCGTCATAAGGGAAATCGGTATGAATAACACTGTGTGGACTAAGCATGCCATCCACAGAGCTGTCCATTTGATCATAGCCAGGTGTTATATCAGCTGTTTTGGTGATTTCAGTTGTGGCTTTTACAGCAACCTGGGCTTCTGGGCTCAGACATTTCATCACGTCATCCACCAATGGTCTTGGAGTAAGACTAGTCGATGCATTCTCACCATATGGAGTATGGTAACTTCCTCCAGGAAGGCTTCCAACCATTGACATACTGCTGCCATTACCCACTTGGCCCGGCATACTGGCACTGCTTTTTCTGACCATATCAGTACCATCTCCACTGACTTCTGGATGCACTAGTCCATACTGATGTCCTCCATTGTGCATTTGTCCCCCATTGTCAAGCATCAGAGAACTGGACACGTACTGAGACATTAAACTGGAATCTGAAGGAACATGTGACATAGCGCCACCATGTGCAGCTGCCAGCGAATGCTCTCTGTCTCTTTCTGATGGAGGAGAGGTTGTGGTTTGATAAGGGTCTGACTGCCAGGAAGGGAAGCTCCTGGAGGGGTAGTCGTTCATTTGAAAGGCATCTGGATAGCAGTTGTTCATGGGGGGTGAAGACCACGCCTGGGACATGTCTGACTGCAACAGGCCCACAGAATTGGTTGGGCTTCCCCATGATGGGTATAACGTGGTGTTCACCATTGGAGTGATAGGCACTGGATCCATTGAGCCAGGATAGCATGGGGCAGGTGAGTTTGAACATCCCATTGGATAATCCATCTGCTGTATCCCAGTTTCATTGCATAGTGGTGATAACTGATTTGATGGCCTGTTCCTTTGGTTCTTCGAGTGACTGGGCGAAGGTTTCCCCATTGTGGATATCTTTTTTGCTGTAATTTTGGCCACTTTGTTGTATTTCTTAGCCAGTTTCCAGTCTTCAAAAATTTCAGGGTGCTGTTTTTTAACGTGCCTGGAGAGACTTTTGTTTGTGCTGTATGCGCGCGTACAGTCCTTGTAGGGGCAGCAATGCATGTTCTCTTCATTGGCAGGTCCGGCAGGTGTGCTAGGTGGATACCCTTGTAGGGAATAAGGATCTTCTGTCTTTATCTGTGATGGAGGAATAATCTGTGGTAACACTTCCTGAAATACATGACCTAGGCCATTATCAGGCCCTTGTCTCAGCTGACCTTCCACAGGATCAGCTGCGGTAGGAATGGGATACACTGGAGGATTCTCACTTTGTGCAGCCGCGTTATGTTGCTGGCGCGGAACCTCAGGTGCTGGTTTCATATTTACAGATGCTGGTGTGGGGTTTGTCAGTGGAGTATAACATGTCTCTGGTTGTTTTGCTGCAGGATTTGCCACAGAATTGAGCATGCTTTCAATCGAATGTTTCACTCGCACAGGCCCAGGTCCCTTGGGCACCAGTGGTAATCTCGACGATAGTGTGCTTGACATCAACGCTTCCTTCATGTATGCTTCTGTATTAATCCTCTCAAGACAAACAACAGCAGAACATTCTGCCTTCCTGGGGGTGCTCTGGGGTACGGATTGAGCTTTAGGGGAAGCAGTGGGGTTCGCATTTGTAGGGCAAGCTGGAGGGTTCTCTTTTGTAGGGCAAGCAGGAGGATTCTCGTTTGTAGGGCAAGCAGGAGGGTTCTCTTTTGTAGGACAAGCAGGAGGGTTCTCATTTGTGGTCACCACACTTTGTACTGTGTCATTTGTACCATGATTCTCCTGGTGCAACATAAACTGGGGTTGTGAGTAGAAAATCTTCCCACAGTTATCCACTTGGCAGGTGTAGGTAAGATAATGTTGGGCCTCATGATCATACAACAGGTAGGCCTCACTGAAAATGTTCCCACAATTAGGGAACATACACTGTGCCCTAAATTCTGAATGTGTTTTTCTATGCATGAGTAGTTCAGAATTGGAGTTGAAGTTGGCCTTGCAATCCAGTTGTATGCAGATGTATGGTTTGGTGCCACAGTGCATTTGCAAATGGTCGTTAAGATGTTTAACGTTAACAAACTGCCGTCTGCAATACTGGCACACCACTTTCTGCTTTTGTATCTCTAGAAAGCGCGTCGCTTCCTCATCATCTTTGTGGCATCTTACATGAGCCATGAGATTACGGAAAAACTTGAAAGCCTTTGAACAGTTTCTAACGGGACAGAAACAATCTTGGCTAATCTGTGTCTCAGATGTAGCTTGCTCTGCTTTAACAGGAGTAGTGTTGACTAGTGTCGATGTATGGGCACTGGTATGGTTGCCATTGGGAGACTCAATTTTAACTGGGCTGATGTTTGTCTTGGGAGCAACCTTCAAGTCTTTAGATGGGCTTTTTGGGGACTGAAGTGGCTTGTTAACTTTCTTAGCAGCTTTCATTGCAGCTAGTCTCTCTTTGCAGGACTGCTTTACATGTGATGCTACATGTGGCTCTAAAACTTCCTTGCTTTCAAAACTGTCAGCACAAATTGGACATAGGTACACTCCATCTTTAAAATGCTTCTGAGCATGACGAACAATCCTATGCCCTAGGAACTCCTTGTCACACAAAACACAATACTGCATGTAAGCTCGCCAATTTCTGAATCTAGCGGACACAAATCCTTGCTCCCTCAATTTCTTAGCCTCTCTATTTTTCTCCCTTTCATCTGTGATTTCATTGAGTTCATTTGTAGTGTTCAACAGAAAGTCCTCAAGATCTTTGTACTCGGGGGCCTTCTCCAGAGTGCTTTCCTCCTCCTGTTCATCAGTGTCATTGAGTGTGTCGATAGACGACACAATAGCTGCCTCCTCGCCCATCAGTGCCAAGCAGTTGCGCTTCAAAGTTCTCCAGTCCCAGAACTCTGGATCGAAAGGCCACTGTGTCTTCAAGGCCAGCAGTAACTCGCAACGTAATGAATTGGGTATGGGTGGACTCTCCTCCTCCCCAGGCTTTTGATCTGGTTCATTGTACAATGATTCCACAGCATAGTATGCGTCGACGGTAGGCTGGAGGAGGAACTCAGTCAGTTGGCATGCACGCTTAACCTCTAGATCAGTCGGCAAGAGGCAGTAAATGGTTTTGCAAATGGTCGACTTGCTGTCCTTATGGTCACTGGAGGTCATTTTCAGAGCCTGAATGCACATTTCAGCGCACACTGGAAGCCCCACCTCTCCGACCTGAGGAAATAGAAAAAAACACAATGTGAATGGCAAGGACAGAAAACAGGTGCAACATCCTTTTGTGTATCAATGTTGCTGTGATTTGTGTGCAAAGGAAGTGGTTTGCTAAATGGTTGTAGTGTGTTTTGTTTAGTTTTTCTTTTTTTTAAGATCTGACAATGATACAATTAACACATACCAAACAGATTAATTTTTTTCTTTTTAAGATCAATATTTATTTATTACCTCATTCTGTATCACTTTGATAAGGAAGAGAATGTGGCAGACACTACTGGAGAGAAGAGCCATCTTTTTACTCTGGCAAAGAAATGCATCAGCTGACGACTCCAAACGCATCAGAAGCTTACTCCAGAACAGTGTAAGTTCCCTGTGTAGAAAAAAGAGATAAAAACCCAAACAGTGAACATCTGAGAAAGTTAAAATAATAATAATAATAATAATAGATTGAAAACAGAGACAACTATGCAGAATATTTGAAACCATGCAGTTAGTAATTTGTTCTTACACACTATAGGAGTTTTTTTTGCCCTCAATTTAGTCTTACAGACAAGAAGCAAAGCCTGATGGCAATTTGTAACTCCTTGCCCCTGACATCTATTGTGTCCCTCTTGTAACATTAATTTAATCTATTGTGTACCTTCCCTTATCACTGACTTGAAACTGTTGTAATTATGAATGAGTTAAAGTTGCTATCACTCACCAGGCACAATAAACATCCCCTTGGAGAAGCTGTCGCTTGAGGAAGGCAGAGCATAAACAAAAGGCTCCTTTCTCATCTCCCTCCGACTCCAGGTTACAGATCATCTCGAGAGCATCTTTACAGTCTACTGACGTAATCTATCAGAGAGAATGACAGAGATTCTCAGAGAAACAGACAAATTCACAGAAAGGGCAGTCTGTTATAACAGCACAACTGTGCCTACATCATCATTATGAATCAAATATTATCACAGGCACCATCAAGCAACCTTCAAGGCAACCTCTGGTCGGTTTGTTTTGCTTGGTTGGTCTGTGTTTGAGTTGCTAAAGAATATCCACTTTTGGGTCTCTCATTTAACTTACTTAACTAACATGTTTTTTCCCTTCATTATTGCATTGCAATCAATCATTTATCAGTATTTTCTTTTTCAGTGTGTTTGTGCAGCAATTAACTGACGGTATGAGTTTCAATTCAACAACAACCCATTACTGCATTGATCACAGGTACTAAGGCTACATCCACACTAATACGTTTTTGTTTTAGACCGGATTTTGAAGACGAAAATTATCTCCGTCCACACGAGGATTTTAGCAGAGTTTCAGAAAAGATCTCCATCCATACTAGCTCGCCTGAAACCGCATATCACATGACCATTCACGTACAGTGGGCATGTGTGTGCTGGTTTAAACAGGTAGCAGACTGTGGTTCTTGAGAAACATCAATCAGGGCACGCAATTAAGCCTGTCCGCAGTGTTTGAGTTAAGTGCACGTGAAGTAGCCTACTGCAAACTGCTGAAGTAAGCAACACGGTGGAAAACTGGTAAAATGTCAAAAAGACAGTCATTATTTGTTGAGCTTTTCAAACCAGTCCAAAGTGGTTTAGAAGAATCAACAGGCTGGCGATAGGTCATGGATTATCAAGGGACCCTGGGAGTAACATTATGAAGCAGAAAGAGACAGATTAGATTAGATGAGAT
>OMKL01142540.1:2794-21502 GCA_900302295.1 Parasudis fraserbrunneri | reverse complement strand
CGCTGGACAGTTTACGCTAGCATGCACACGGTCCGTCTGGTGTTAACTGTTTTCACCCAGCCACCATTTTGGCTCATCTTCAGTTGTCAATATGGGTTGATATTATTTTGTCATTCATCAACATAACACTCCGTCGCTTTTTTGGGTTTTTTTTTGTGGGGTGGGTGTTTTTTTTTTTTTTTTTGTGTTTTTTTTTTTTTTTTTTTTATTCTAACCCATTAAAATGCAGTGTGGATTTAAGACCTGAGATTTTCTATTTCAGTTATTTTATCGAAAGCTTGGTTTAGCTTGCCTCTTTTGGGAATGTGACACCGGTTAAATTTCATCCCACAAGGTAAACGAGGCACAAAACAAGTTGATTAGAGAACAGTGAAACTCTGATCTATTTGCTCTGCTCTCTGATCCAGTCATACACACCCATTGTGTCGGTTTGTAATTTCATAGTTTTGAGCTTTGAGCTATGTATATTTTTTTGGACACGTGCATGCTGGTTGAGCTGCCTAGCACCTGGCTCTGTAGGTTGTAGTTCCATGTTGAATGCATTGAACTCTTGTCAGCTCGTATAAATGTAGGTGGAGAGATCCTCCTCATCAGTGGTAAGTGTTTGGTTTTTCCATCACTTGCATGCCCTGATCCTTTTTCTTTCCCTCTCATCTTTCCTTGTGTCGTGACTCGTGACAGTGGTTGTCTCGCAGGGTGGAGGATGTTGTGGAACAAAACCAAAACACATGTGCACAAAAATCTTTTTCTTCTTTTTTTTTTTCCTTCTTCTACTATCAATTCAAAACAGAAATTTGGGTTTTCCTGAAATGAAAAGTGGATTGTGTTTTTTGGTTGCTTGATTCCCCTAACAGTTACCCATATCTCTCCCAGTTTGGGTTTTCATCCCCCTCAGTGTATTTCATTCATTCATTCATTCATTCATTCGTTCATTCATTCATTCATTCATTCATTTAAATGACTGTATCGATGAACATCCTTGCTATTTTATTTACTCATGGACAGCTTATTCCTGTTCCAGTCAATTCTGTCCTCAAACTGTTCACCTGCACTTTTCGAAGATGCGTCGTTACAATTGAACCCTCGCACCGAAGAACCATTATATAACTCTGTTTTGAACGTATTTTGGACAGCCCATGTACTTGCATTTGTCAAGTCAATCCAAATCACACGGAGTGTGAATGTGACATATCACAAGAAAGTACTCCGCCTCTACTGTCTTTGAACTATGAATCAACACAACACTCTTTAACTTACCAACTTTAGATAATACCGTACAGTTTGAAAAAACGGTTCCTCTGAAAAGTTAACACGGTTTTATATGGTTCTGCGTCTTGAGGTACTCAATTATGAAAACGCGACTGGCGCACTGACTTGACTTAACTCATAAACAGCCACTGATAGTTTGTGATATTCTCTCTCTCTTGGCTCCGTGACTCCTTCCTAACCCCGCCACCCCCTCCCCTGTCCTTTGCAGGAGGCTTGCGGTCGGTAGTTGAGGAGTTGGAGCTGGAGAGGAACCAGCTTCAGGAGCAGATCCTGGGGCTGGAGGAACGTTGTCAGGACTTGGAGGACCGGCTGCAGCTGCAGGCCCGCATCGAAACGCTGCAGGTACGGTTTATTCACCTGGCTCTTCACAGCCACGTGGGTGGACTCATTCTCAACAACATCTACCCCACTCGTCAAATGTTTTGTCTAATGCAATTCTCTTCGGAAATCATAATTTTAATCATTACCTCACATACATGTACACCAAAAATCACATACGCCTGATCATTTTCTTAGCGTCACATTTTTATTCTTTTTGATTTCTTTTGGTTTACCTCCGATTTTTGGATGGCTTTTGCTTACAAGATTTTGATAATCAGTAAATTGCATGTTTTCCCGAGGACTAGGATCTTGTAACAAACCCTTCTAACACAGGTGACGTTTGATGTAGAAGAAGAGCGGCCATATTGGGTCTCTCAGGTGTGTTTGTGTCTGTGTGCGCTAGAGAGAGCACCTCTGGCGGTGAAGGCTAATGGTTTGGTGTGCTTGTTTAATCCTTGACAAATCACTATTTTATTTATGGCTTGTTAGGAATTTTATAATAAGCAGATGCAATATTTTGCCACAAATTCACTGGGTGTGGTAATTAAATTTCAACCATCATGAAAGGAGCACGCAGAGGCTTGTAATTTCGATCTGGACTAGAAAAAGACATTTCTTAATATTAATAATAATATTAAGCATCATCTATTTTGTGGCTCCTTTTATGCTGTTTTGAGAGCACTGCTGTTAACCCTACTGTGTGCAGTGAGAGTGAATATTCCCATGGCTTTGAGTTTTTTTGTCTTCCCATGACTGTTTTTTCACTGCCACCTCCTTTGCAGAATGAGTCGGAGAGACTCCAGAGCCAGCTTGCCAGCCTACGGAATCAGCATAGCAGAGATGCAGAGAAACACCAGCTACTAGTTACCAGTCTCAATGAACAGCTCAAAGGGTAAGCTAATATTTAAAGCTGCAATAACTATTCTCTAACAGTATTTCTCACATTTTCAAAACTCCTTATCCTGCCATCAGAAGGTCTTGTCGAGTCGTGGTGTCCGACTCAAATCAACCCTGCGCCACCAGCGGCCAGTCTGTTGTTATCCCATTGTTTATTTTCTTTGTTGACAAAACCCGGCCTGTGCTTTAGCTCCGCCTGTTTTATAAACCTATGCATTTACAGCAAATCTCTTAATTACATCAATATTGTATCAGTATTGGTGTCAGAACAGTATTATGTTTGAAGGTCAAGTATTTCCCTACCGTGTTTAACAACCAGGTAATGCCCAAGAGAAAGTTGTATGTATTGTAGTTGAAATCTAGTAATCCATGCACAAAAAATATTATTTTATTCAGGGAATCTCAAGATTGTGTATTTAAAATGGTCACTTTGGCAAAACAAGACATACTGTTACATCATATTCACTGTTTGCAAACCTTATGCAATGCTAGCGACCGTAATGCCTGCTAGCATAACATTAGCTTTCTGATACTGTGGCTGGATATTATGTAGTGAGTCCACACTATGTAGTCAGCGCATTAATACAGAACGGTGATCAGACAGATGTCACAGTTGTGTCTTTATCATGTATTTTACAACGGCTTCGAAAGCAGCTCAGCCAATCATAATCACGGACCGGAACTGTCCATTTTATAAGTTATTCTCTAACGTGTATAGCATGAATAGTGGTTCATCTAGTTATTTTACATACCCGTTTACAACATTTCGGTCCTTAGACCTTCATCATGTAGGTTTTTACCAGTTTTCACCAGTTTTACCTGATGGAACATCTAAGGACTCAAACGTTGTAAGTTAATACGTTTAAGAAATGGAAACTGGCATGTAGTTAATAAAATGAATGCAAAGTAAGAAGACAGTGTGCGGTAGTGCTCCTTTCCGTAATGTGCATGTTGACACATTCTCCTACACACCTGTCCACAAGAAACCCTAGGCGTGCAAGAGCCTTTCAAGTTTTTATGTTTTAAATTTAAAATCTAAAGTTACAATGCTGTTTTCTTGTCTTTGGAACCTTTCAGATTGAGTGACACACAAGAGTGCTTGGAAAGCTCACTCATTGAGAAGGAGAACACGATAGCCCAGACCTGTGAGAAACTGGAGCTCATTGACAGCCTCCGGGAGTCTCTGAGGGAAAAGGAAACCCAGCACAAAGATGTGTCTGACAAACTCCTTCAAACAGAGCACAATGTAAGACTGTTTGCTTTTATTTTGTTTTCTGCAAGCACCTGTCGTAGGTGATCGTTCAGAGAGTCAATGTTACTGATACTAACAATATCTGTTCTCTCTCAGCTCATGGAAGTTTCCAAGAAATGCACTAGCTTTGAGAAACACTGTTCTGAGTTGAAGACAACGGTGGCAGACCTCACACAGAAGCTTAGCGTGCTGAAAGAGAAGGTAGGTTTCTGTGAACACAGATGGTGGTATATCATTGTTTTGTTCCATCATAGGCGTTGCATGTTAATGATTACAATTGACACTCATATTTCTCTTCATAAGAAATCGCTACAAATGTATCTTTTTATAATTGAATTTTATATCAATGATCAGTACTGATAGCAAAAAGATCTCTGGCCTCAAGTGACACGTGATTACATTTTGTTTTTCCCTCCCCATTTGTAGACACAGAAGCAAGCGGTCACCATAGAAACTCTCCAAGCTGACCTAGACCAGACAAACGACGAGCTGGATAAACTGAACACTACTCATCTGGAGGAGCGGGCCCAGCTCATCCACGACCTTCAAAGCTGTGAACGGGAAATAGATAACCTCAAAGACATCCTGTTGGACAAGGACAAGGAGATATCAACCCTCTCTGGTAACATGGTGGAGTACGCAGAGCAGATCACAATGCTGAAACAGGAGATCAAGCACAAGGAGGAGGACCTGGTTCGTATTGAGGGGGCCCTGAGCAAGGCAGAAAGGGAGGCAAAGATCATCCGAGACTCTCAGGACTCAGACCAGCAAGAACTGAGTAACAAGATGGCAGAGTTGGTGGAAAAGCTCAAGGATACAGATATGGAACTAAGTAAGGCCAAAGAGGAGAGGCAGTCTAAAGTGGTTGAGGTAGAGGATCTGACAAAGCAAGTCGAAGAGGATAAGAGAACCATTCAGGATCTCCGTGGGGAGATTAAAAAGCAGAATGTGAGCCACCGCAATCATCTCTCTGAGTGTGAAACACAGATATCCTCACTGAAGGAGCAGATTACACTAATCTCCCAGAAACTACAGGAGTCAGAAGAACTCATCCTGCAGCTCAAGGACAAGAACACCAGCAATAACAAACTACAGGAACAGCTTCATGAAAAAGAGCAGGCCTATGAGAAAGAACTCAAATCGTTCAAGGAGGAACGTAACAAACTTCTCGCAGAGGTGGCAAAATATAATGAGGACCTGCAGACGTTGTCCAAACAGCTAGAAGAACAAGTGGAGAGTCAGGAAAATGTAACGAAGGAGATGCAAGAAAAACTGGAAACCATACAGTCATTGGAAGGCAAACTAAATGCCACTCAGAAAGAAGCAGAGGGTGAGAGACAGAAACTCACCACAGAATTACAAGTCCGGGATTCAAAGAATGAGAATTTGGGGAAAGAACTCAAAAGTAAATGTGAAAATATTTCAAAACTGAAGAACCTCTTGAAAGGCATGAAGACTGAAAAACAGCAGCTTCAAAGCAACCTCAAGATTAAGACCGAGGAGCTTGAATCTCAAAAGCAGCGTGTGGATCAACTTAATGAAAAAGTCACAACGGCTCTTCAACTCAACAGCAATCTAGAAACACAAGTAAAATGCCTTACAGAGGAGAATCAGAGACTTCAAATAGAAGCAAATGAAAAGATGAAAGGTATTTCAGAGCTTAAAATTGAGAGGGACTCCCTACAAACAAAAATATCTGCCTTTGAAACACAGCATTCAGAAAGTAGCAAAATTATTGAAGGGCTTCAGAGAGACAAGAAAGAGCTGAGTGTTAGAATCAATGACCTTGATAGACTCCTTGAACAAAATGCACAGTCTGTCTCAGAGATGCTGTTGGAGAAAACAAATGAGTGTAGTAATCTCAACCAAGTTGTCAGGGAGAGGGAGGAGATGGTGGCACAACTACAGGGTCAAGTTCAAAACATGATGTCTCAGGTTGAGCAGCTTCAACACAGCACAGAAGAAAAAGAGCAGACTGTCGCTGCTTTTAGAGCAGAATTAGAGGCCCAGCAAACCCAGCAAGTACAACTTCAGGAAACATTGTCTTTGCTTCAGGAACAGGGGAGCACCCTGAAATCTGGGCTACTGGAGAAGGATGGACTGTTGAAACGGAAAGAGGAAGAATGCAGCACGTTAACAAATGAAATCATGGAACACAAAGATGTTATCTCAAAGCTGCAGGCTGAGGCTGAATCACTTCATACAGAATGCTCACAACTCCGTCAGTGTATTGAAGGCAGAGAAGAAACGTTCAAAAATATGACTCAAGAATGTCAAAATCGCAAAGACGAGCTGAATAAGAGAAACGAGTCAGTGATGTCACTCAGCAGTCAGCTCGGTGTGATGAATGACAATGCCATGAAGCTCGAGTTTGAAAAGGCAGAGCTAAAAGCAAGTTTGGATAAACATGTCGCAGAGAACATCAAAATGAGACAGGAGATGGAGCAGAGGCAAGCAGAGATGGTTAGCTTACATAGCCACATCCAGGCACTCACCGAGCAAAACCTCCAACTTCGAGCTGCTTACGAAATCAGAGAGAAGGAGCTTGCCCAGCAAATACAGATTGCATCAGACCTTGATTCAAAGGTGAAGGTGGCTCTTGAACAGAATTCCGATTTTAATTTGAAAATAAATAGTCTAACAGAAGATAATCAGAGATTACAGCAAGATTTATCACAGAGGGTCGAATCAATTTCGGAATTAACCACTGAGAAGAATTTACTTCAAGAGAAAATATCTGGGCTTGAAATGCAACATTCAGAAAATCGCAAGATAATTGAAGGCCTGTTGAAAGACAAAGAGAAGCTTACTGTGGCTGCAGATAATTTAAATAAGTTCCTTGAGCAAAACAAACAGTCAAATTCAGAGAGTATGCTGGAGAAAACAACTGAATGCAATAATCTATCAAAAACACTGAGGGAGAGGGAAGAGCAAGCTTCAACTTTACAAGAACAAGTTGACAGCTTGACTGCACAAGTCAATCAACTCAACAATGCCATAAAGGAGAAAGAAAAAACTGTGTTAGAGCAATGTACCCACATGGAAGCCCAGCAGACCCAGCTGATGCAACTTCAGGAGACATTATCTCTTCTTCAGGAGCAGGGTTCTGCCCTTAAGTCAGGCCTGATGGAGAAAGACACCCTGTTTCAGCAGAGAGCCGAGGAATGTAGGTCTTATCAGAATGAAGTCCTGGAACAGAAAAACCTGATCTCCAAAATGCAGGAAGAGGCCGATTCACTCAGGGGAGAGTGTTTGGAACTGAACCGACGTCTAGAAGAAAAAGAACAGACCTTAAGAGACACGACACAGCAGTTTCAAAACCACAAAGATGAACTGAATAAACGTAATGAATCTGTGATGTCACTCGGCAATCAGCTCGGCACCATGAACGAGAGGGCTGCAGAGATGGAGGATGAAATTACCGCACTGAAGAACACTGTGGAAAAACTTACTTCGGATAACCATGAACTGAGGCAGGTGGTGGATCAGAGGCAAGCAGAGGTAGTGGATCTTGGGGATAATATTCAAGTATTGAATGAACAGAATGTAAGGTTAAAATCTGAGCTTCAGAAATCGGTAACAGAGAAGTCTAAAACGCTTGAGGAAATGACAGCTCTCACGACAGCAGTCCGTGACAGGGACAGTCGGGTGTCCAATCTGATGGAGCAACTGAATGCAGCGTGTTCAGATAGGGATAGTCTTGGTTTGATGCTACAAGAAAAAGATGACTCTCTGAAACTTCAGGAGATGTTCATCCAGCAGGTGCAGGCAAGGTCTGTGGAGGTTGAGGGTCAGACAAACCAGAAGATGGTGGTTATCGCAGAGCTACAGAGTAAAGCTCAGACTCTTCAGAACTCTCTCCGAGATAAAGATGCTGCAATGCAACATGCAGAGAAAGAGCTTAGTTTTCTCAGAGAGAAGATTACGTCAGACACAGAGAATTTTAGAACTCAGCTTGAATCAAATTCAGAAACAATTGCTCTGCTCCAGACTGAATTGAGTAATGCAGTAGAAAAGAATGTGGAGCTTAGTAGTAGGATTGCAGAGCAAGAGGCTCAGTTGAAACAGAAAGTTGATGAAAATCTCGGTTTACGAGCACAGGTTTCAGACCTTGAAGACTCTATCTTAAAACTCAGAGGCCAAGTTGACACTGTAACTTCAGAGTCTTCTATATTGAAAGAGACTCTGGAGGAAAAAGAACAGTTCATCCTTGAGTCTCAAAGTGCTTCATCAGCAGTCAGTGAAAATCTCAATTCAAAACTGGTAGCCAAGGAGTCTGAGTGTGAGAGCATGAAAGAGCAGCTCTCACACCTTCAAGAGTCTGTCTCAAAATTGAACAGTACCCTCCAAACACAGGTGTCTGAAATGGCAAATCTGAAGGAAGCCTTGGAGAAAAAAGAGGCAGTACTTTTGGACCAGGCAAAGTCCCTTCAGGATATGCAGAGAAAAGCAGACGAGGCTGTGCTCTTCAGAGCCCAGTTCATGCAGAGCACAGAGTTGGTATCACAGCTACAGGGTCAAATTCAGTTACTTTCCTCTGAATCTGCAAACCTCGGCAAGTCAGCAGAAGAGAAGCAAAGTGCCTTATCCAATCTCCAAGAGAAGTATGCAGTTCACCTAGAGGAGTTGCAAGATGCTACAAAACAACTCTCCCAAAGGAATGATGAAGTGTCGAGCCTCAGCAAGGCCCTCGGTGACCGAAACAGTGCACTTAAGACCGCAGAGACTACCATAGAGGCGCTAAGGAATGAGTCCTTCTCTATCCATCAGGAGCTTCAGAAAACCAGAGAGCTCAATTCCAGTGTTTCAAAGCAAAAGGAAGAAGCCCTTGCCACCTATCAATCAAGCATGTCGTCGTTGACAGTAGAAATTGAGGGACTAAAATCACAACTTCTGCAGGTGACGACTCAGGTGAATCTCCTGACGGAAAACCTTGAGCAGAGAGAGATGGCCCTTCATGCAATCAACAGCCAGTACACAGCCCAAGTGAAACATGCAGAGCATTTAGTTTTAGAAATGCAGAAACTAGAGGAGCAAAATAAGAAATTAAGTGAGGAGATTACTTCATCAAAGCAAGAACACCAAACACACTGCAACGCAGCCAATAGTGAAAAAACACATCTGCAGCAGGAACTCAAAAAACTTGTTGCAGAAAAGGATGAGCTTGAGAGAAGTCGCGATCATCAGATACGATCACTGCAGGAGCATTTGCAGCTTCAGACACAGCAGCAGTCCAGCAGCATGAATGAAATCATGGAGACAATGGTGTCCGAGAAGGAGAGACTTCAAGCTGAGGTTAGTGTCAAAGGTGAAGAAATCACTGGATTGAAAGCAAACATTCAAAAGATAGAGCAAATTCTACAAGATTCTGAGAAAGAGTGGCTGTTAGTACTGGATAGAGAAACACAAGATAAGAATCTCCTTGTCGAACAATTGAAAAGTGTTGAAAATGAGATGAAATCAAAAGACTTTAAAGTTAATGCGTTGAAACAAGACTTAGACAGTTTGCAAGAAAAGTTAGCAGAGGCAGCCTCAGCAATCAGGTTGGGTTCTGATCAGCTTAAGACAAAAGAGTTGGAGGCATCAGCATCAAGGGTCCAACTTGAAAAGATATTAGCATCTGTACAGGAAAAAGATCATGAGAACATTGACTTACGACAGGCTCTACAATCTATGGAAAGCGAATTACGAAAACTTGAAGCCAGCAAAGAGTGTGCTGATAAAGATTTGTCAGTTTTGTCACGAACCATGTCTGAGAGATTAGTTGCATTAGAGGAAGAAAAGGCCTCTTTACATACCATGATGAAACAGTTACGAGAAAGACATCAGTCTGAGTTAGATTCTTTAAAAAGTGAATTAGATAAAGTGTTGGTACAGTTGCAAACGACAGAGTACAGTCTTGAGGAGAGAGAGAAGATCCACCGTGATGAGTGTGAAGAAATCACTATCCTACAGGAGAAAGTGGAGCGTTTGCAGGCACAGTTCCATAATGAGTCAGAGAAAGTGAGAGAGGCAGTTGATAAACAGCATTCTCTACATAATGAATTGCAAGCAAAAGATGAGCAAATCAGCTGCATTAACATTCAAATAAGTCAACAAAAGGAATTACTTGCTGGACTCAGTCAACAGCTGAAGGAGAAGGATGCATCCATTGCCCATATCATGGAATCTGCCTCAAATGAAAGGCTGAAACTTGCTGAAGAGAAGAATGGTCTAATAGTACAGTTGGAAAGCACGGAGAATGCACACAGAAGTTCTGT
Source organism: Parasudis fraserbrunneri (assembly GCA_900302295.1). Lineage (NCBI taxonomy): Eukaryota > Metazoa > Chordata > Actinopteri > Aulopiformes > Chlorophthalmidae > Parasudis > Parasudis fraserbrunneri. The sequence goes on along the minus strand of OMKL01142540.1, from coordinate 11,503 downwards.
GAAACAGCTTGAAGCTGTGTACCTGCAATTAGAACAGAATGAAGCTTCTTTTTCACACACTCAACATGAAATTGAAACCAAGACTTCAGAGAATGGTGAGCTTATTAAGGAAAATGGCCTTCTAAAAGCTGAGTTTGCTAAGCTATCTAAAGAAAAAGATGCAATGAAGAAGAAGCTTCAAGCTGCTCTTGTTGTAAGAAAGGATCTGTTGAAAAAGATTGAAGATTATGAACACCAGAAACAACAGTCCGTGAGCAATGGAACTGAGATTTCAGTTTTACAATATAAATTGGAAGAAATCACATCTCAAACTCAGGCCTCAACAAAAAAATATGAAGAAAACATTGTTGTACTTGAAGAGGCAATTCTTCAGAAAGAGGGGAGGATTCTTGAAATGGAGAGGGAGAGAGAAAGTCTTATGGAAAATTTAAAGACGGATAAACAGATTTTGCAGACCAAGTTAAATGAAAAAGAAGTGAGTTTGGCAGAAACATTGCATGCGCTCAATGAAAACAGCTCTCTCGTTGAGCAACTGCAGTCCAGCATTTCTGAGAAAGAATATGCTTATGAACATGATAAACAGGACATGATGCAGAAATTGGAGGAGCTTCAAAATGAGATGAAAAAGAGAGAGGATGTCTTGAAGATGGAAATCTCCGGGTCTACCGCTAATGCTGTTGACACAGAAAATGAGCTGGCCAAGGTGAAGAAAGAAAAGGCAATACTACAGAAAAAGGCCCAGGCTGCTTTGCTGGCAAGGAAAGAAACTATGAAGAAGTCTCAAGAAAATGAGAAGAAATTTGCTGAAGAACTATCTGAATTGAAAGATGATTACAAGGCTATCTTGGAACAGCATTGTCAGCAGACCAACGAGCTAAATGCAGTCCAGTTGAAGTTTGACCAGAAGGTACAGGAATTGGAGGACATACGTGAAGCTTCTTTGTCTCACCTAGATGAATTAGAGTCTTTGAGACAAATTGTTGAGGAGAGGGATAAAATTCTACAAGATCTGAAAATGTCTCTGGCTGAAAAAGAGAATCAATGCCACTCTCTCCCAACCTTAGAAACGGAGCTAGAAACCCTTCAATCAAAGCTGGAGAGTATGTCCTCTGAGATGGCAAGTAAAGATGAGGCTCTCATTGCCATGGGGCAGAGTTCACAAGCCTTGAATTCAAAGCTTCTGTTGCTTGAGAATGATTTGGATGAAGCTCATGCAAAGGTAAAAGAAAAGATGGAAGAACTTCAGAGATGTCAGCAGGCAATGGAGATGGTTGAGCTAAAGAACCAGCAGGAGAAGAAAACTTTAATAGATGACTACCTGAATTTGCAGAGCCAGTTAACCATATCACAGACTGCAATGGAGGAACTAAAACACAATATGGATGCTCATTATCATGAAAAAGAAAAATATCTAGCTTTGATGGGAGAAAAAGAAGCTCTTCTGGAGCAGAGAGATCTGATGAAAGTTGAGCTTGAGACAGCACTTAATTCAATTTCCCAGAAATCCTCAGAAATTCAAAGCATTCAAAACACTCTAGCAGAAACACAACAGCAACTCAATGAGGAAAAAGATATCTTAGCCAAAGAGCTTGAAAAAGCACTGTTGCATTGTGCTGAAAAGGAAAGTAATAAGTTGCACATGGAATTATTACAGCAAGAAAAAGAAAGTGCTTTCAAATTGGTTGACCAGCTAAGAGATGACGTTTCCATGTTGAATTCTCAACTAAAGGAGGCCAAGGAACTAAATGAGCAGCTTTGTGAAAAGATGTCTGGAATGCATGAGATGTATCCAGAGCAGGAAGATATTAGGAAAGAGGAGGTTCAGTCACTCCACACGTCTTCTGAAGAACTTGACGTGCAACTAAACGAGAAACACGATGCCTTGTTGATTTCTCAGGCCCTTGTTTCAGAAAAGGAAGAACTCATTGCTGCTCTGGAACAGCAACTGCAGCGGCAGATTCACCTGCATGAAGTTGCCATGGAGAAGATGAGGACAGAAGTCGATGAACTCCAGCATAAGTCTCGAGATGATGGCACCAAAACAAATGATCAGGACAACCAAAGCAAAACTGCTCTCCTCACCAGAAAGCTTCAAGCAGCCTTAATTTCTAGGAAAGACCTCTTAAAGGAGAACGGCACGCTCAAAGAACAATTGGAGATGCTGTCAGCCAAAAGTGAAGAAAAAGAAGCTGCAACCGTGGCCTTGGAAATCTCAGTCTCAACGTTGAAACAGCAAAACAATGATCTGGGAAGCTCTGTCTCTTCCCTGAGCAAAGAGAAAGACAAGCTCACTTCAGAGGTCGATCGCATCCTCAATGACAACCACAATCTATCTGCAGCCTGTGAAAGCCTCAAACTAACCATAGAAAATATCACGCAGCAGAAGCAAGCATTTTCATGTCAGCTTGAATCTCTTAAGGACTCTCAAACAGAAGAATTGTCAGAGTGGAAATCAAAGCACTCAGAGCTGAAACAAGAGTATGAGTCCCTTTTACAGGCTTATGAAAATGTAAGTAGTGAAATGGATAAGATGAGACAACTTTTGGAAGGGGCCAGAAGAGAAAGACAAGAAGCCCTCCGTAACATGCACAAGCATGAGACGGAGCGGGAGAATCTGGAGAAGCAAGTTAGAGAGACAGAGGAAGAAAACATGACAATTAAAGAGAAGATGCGCAAACTTGCCAAAGCAAAGCAGCAGAAGATTGAGGAGCTTGAGGTGGAGAATCAACAAATCAGAAAGGATTTGTTAGAGTTTGATGACAAACAGAAAATCATAGTTGATGAGTTGACTGTTAGAAATCAACAATTGGAGGCCGAAATCCACAGCCTCAAAGAATCATCAGAGGAACTCAGAGAGAAGCTAACAGAGATTCAAGCTGACAATGGTAACCTGGCTGTGGAGCTTAAGGAAGCTAGCTTTTCATTAGAAAAGTGGCACTCTGAATCAAAATCATGCGAGAACAACATGCAACTTAAACTCGATGAAGCACTCAATTTGAATAATTCACTGACTGCTCAGATTGAGGCCCAGAAAACAGAACTTGATGCCCAACAGGAAATCAGCGAATTGTTACAAAGGGAGAAGAAAAATCTTACTGCAAAAATTCAACTAATTCAGAATGATCATGAAGTACAATTAGGAGAGAAAGACAATGTCATTAAAGAGCTCAAGGACATTATCAACAAGCACAGTCAAGAGACTATTAGCCTAAATGAGAAAGTTAGGATCTTGGAGGATGATAAGTCACTTCTGCAAGAGGAGCTTGAAAATACTCAAGAGATCTCAGACAAAGTGAAAAATGAAAATGAATATTTGGAAACTATGATCCTCAAAAACTCAGAAAAAATGGATGAATTGACAGAGTCTATTGATGCTCTGCAAGCCCAAAACGCACAACTCTCCTCCCAGCTAATGGCTAGCAAAGAGGAAAAGACCCAGATTTGCCAAGTAAAAGAGGAACAGCAGCTGAGATTGGTCAAAGAGTTTGAGGAGAAGCTAAAAATGGCCCAGAGAGGAAAAGAAGGTACCAAGAATGTCAGGAAGGAGTTGCAAGAACTGCTTAAAGAAAAACATCATGAAATAAATCAGCTGCAACAAGACTGTATCAAATATCAGGAACTGATTTTAGATTTAGAGAAGTCTTGTAAGACCTCGGAATCCACCAATGAACAGTTGGAAAAAGAACTGAAGGGAAGTTCAGAGAAGATATCGGTTTTAGAGGAGAGAAGCAAACGACATGAATCCGAGCTGATGACCCATGAGCGTCTCCTCCAGGAGGCCACTGAGGAAATCACACGTGTTCGAGCTGATAAAGAGCTGATGGCCCTTGAAATGTCAGAGAAGCGTAAGCAGTATGAACATAAAGTCACAGAAAGAACGAAAGCACTCGAAAATGCCATGGAGCAACAGAAAAGTGTTTATATGGAGAGGGAGATTATTTTACAGGAACAGATTGATGAGCTCCAGGGCCTAAAAGAGAGGGAGACCCAGTTAGTTGTTGAATTGAGACACCAAATAGACTCCCAAGATCTACAGATTAACACTCTGAAGAGAGAAGCTGAAACAAATGTCGCTAAGCTAGCTGCACTGTCTTCCACTCCTCAGGGGGCAGATGCTACAAAACAATGGAATGACTTGTTCCAAAATGCTTTGCATGAGAAGGATAGTCAGCTCTTAGAGCAGGGCTTCATCATCAAAAGATTCCTTGAAGAGATGAGGGTGAAGGAGAAAGAAGTTAATGAATTGCATGTAACCAAGTCAAAACTAGAGAGAACATTAAATGAATACTCAGTTGCTGCCACTGCACAGCAGAGACAGTTATTTGTAATGGGTGCCAGCAATACTGAACTCAATGAAACTGTAGAGATTATGAATGCACAGTTTAAGGAACTGAGTGCTCAACTTGATAAGATAGAACAAGACAAACGCATACTGAACAGACAGTTTGCGGACAGAGAAGATGCCACCTCCCAAATGCAGCTGAATCTTCAGCAGCTGGAGAAAATGCACTCGGATGCAGAGGCTCAACTACTCCTGTTACAGCCTCTCAATGACAAACTTAAGGTTGACTTTGAGAAGCAGGGAGCCATGTCTTTGCAATTGAAAACACTCCTTCAGAACAAAGATGCAGAGATTGCCTCCTTGCTGTCCTCCAGAGATGGGCAGATGTCAGGCTATCTAGAACAACTCCAAGCTAATCACCGTGTACAAGTTGCAAGCTATGAGGAGAGGTTAACTGCATTGTATAATGAAAGGGAAACGTTTGACAAGGAGATCAGAAGGCTAGAGACCAAGGTTAAAACTCTTCAAACAAAAGCTGACAGGTCTATTCAAGAGAAGGAGCTGATTGCTACTAAAATGGAGACATTCAGGAACTCTATGGTGTCCTTACAGACTGAGAGGGAGCACTTGATGTCAGAGTACAGAATGCTGGAGGCAAGGAATCAGGCTGGCTTGATAGGTAGAGAGGGCTCAGCTGAAGGAGACCTTAATGCAACCAAAGGCCTTAAACATGAAATAAGAACTCTGCTACATCAGATGGATGACCTCAACTCAGAGAACGCCATGCTCAGGGCTCAACTGGTTCGATACAGAGAGGACTTGAATCAAGTCCTGTCCTTAAAGGACAACCAGCTGAAGGAGCTGCTTAAAAGACAGCAAGATACGATCAAAAACCTTGAAATCCAAAAGGCTGCTGCTGAAAAGCAGCAGAGGGAGTCCCTCTTGGACCTCCAGATGGAAGAGGAGGTGAGCAATGCCTTAAAAGCAGAGACATCTAAACTTAAAACTCAGGTCACAAAACTGGAGGCTGATTTATTGGCTCTAAAAAAGGAGAGAGCTGAGACGAATGAAGGCAAAGTGATATCTGACTTGCAGCAAGCTGTGATGACCAAAGCTGCTGAATGTAACGACCTGCAGCAAAAGCTCTTTGCCCAGAAAATCTTAACAGATGACTTGAAAGACAAACTGCAGCAGCTGGAAACAGAGACCGACAAGAAACTGGCAGAAGCTGAAGATAAATACAATAGCGAGTTAGACACCTTTGAGAAGGAGGTGGAGCTAATGAGGAATGAGCGGGAAACAGCAGATCAAAGGGTGGAAGAGCTGGCAAGAGACCTGCTACAAACAGAGCAACTGTTATCTGAGGCCAAAGGCCAAAACAAAGACATGAAGGCTCAAAGTGAGTCGCTGGGCAAAGCCATGGTCGCCCTGCAGAATGACCGTGACCAGCTCATTGAAGACTTCAAGATCCTGCAGAACAGATATGATGAAGAGCTCAGAGAGACTCAGTCTGCCATGACCAAAGTTGAGCGCAGACTTGGGGACGCAACCTCAGAGTTGGCTGCGTTAGCTAAAGAGAGACAGATTCTTGTTCATAAAATGGCAGCTCTAGAGAGCGAGGATACACAGTCGGAGCTGAATAAGTTGGTGGATGAGCTGTCCAAGGCTTTGTCCTCAAAGGAAAGTGAGCTACAGCGAGTCACTCTGGAGAATGACACATACAGCAGGCAGGTGTCGGCCTTCTCCAGGTCCATGGCCAGCCTCCAAAATGACCGTGACAGGCTGATGGATGAGCTGGCAGTGGCCAAAAGGGTGGTTGAGTCCAGGCAAGGGTCAGGTCCAGGTGAAATCACCTCCATGACTGCGGAAGAGTCAAATAGCCAAAGAAGCAGTGTTGATGCCTTCAAGAATGAGGGAGACAGGCTGGTAAGTCACCAGCTGTGGCTTGAAGCTTATGTTTGGTTGTGTTTGCGCTCCCATTTTCTGGGCACTGGCTGTGCATCAGTTTGCAGACAGCATGCAGGGTCTAGTCAGAAAGCTCTTTCTGTACATGTCATTGCTTTGATTTGCATGGTGTTTTTGTTGGGATGCAGTGAAGCTGCATGGGAGCTGATGTCAGTGAAATTCTGTGTTTGATAATATTTAGTGCAGTTAATTTTTTTCATCTCACTCGCTAATTGATTATTTTTGTCTGCCAATGTTGCAGGAGATGAGACAGAAGGTAGATGAGCTGCAGAGCGCATTACAGGAAGCGCAAGCCTTCAGAGTGCAAACTGAGAAAGAGATCAGCGGCTACCAGACAGAACTAGCTGAACTCCGGTAAGATCAGATCATCTAGAATAACAGCAAATAATCATTAAAATAATTTTCATTTCTTGACAGTCTCACATCAGATTCTCACATCAGATGTTTGCAGTTTCATGCAAACTGAAAAATAAAATTCCATGTTATGTCTTTGGTGTTTGTTAGGCTAGTCATTTTGAAAAGGCTTTTTCTTTTCTGTTCTGCAAAAAACAAATTATAATGTTAAAAATCTATTTAACAATTTACGATTTGGTGGTAAAGCCCTGCACCAGACTAGCATTATGGGTTTTACTTTTATAATTTCAAATGGGATGAAGAAAAAACTAACATCTGTGCTGCAGCACAGTCAACATGTAGACCCGCCCTCCAGTCATGAATATTTAGGAGACTACAAAGTAGACTGAGGAGACTCATTATAGCATTGTGTAGTCTGAGTAGACCTCGAATCAACCTCGCTCGAGTCCCCATCTAGCAGGGTAGGAAATTTAGAAGAAATATTGAATGCAGATTTTGCCCCTGGTCACCCATTTCCAGGGGCATTTTGTGAAATTCTGGGGCAGTGTGCTTATATTCATAAAAAATAGCCTAATCCGTTTTATCCAGTAATTATCTAGGAAGATTTTGTGGGCATTTTTAGCCCCTCTCTTTGCAGATTTGGGGGCAATATTTGATTCATGGTGGTCATTTTGCCCTTTTCCCCCTGTATATTTCCTACACTACCATATAGAGTCCCTCAGCCAGAAATCTTATTGGTCACTATCTTGGTCCAGTGGCTAAAACCTAGATCTCCATCAGCGCCATTGATCTTTGACCCATTATAAAATTTTAAAAAAAATACAAATAAAATGCAATAGTGCAGATCCTTTCAAACTGTGTCTCCAGCCCCCTTTGAGGTATATGATCAAACCAAACTCAACATTCTAATGATGGCTCTAGATCATTGAAACCTGAAGAGCTCTAGAATTCCAAAATTGAATTCTGAGGACATTTTTTGAAAGAACTTCCACCTCAAAAGTTTCTTTCTTTCACCAATGGCCTTCCCACAAATTGTTTATCAAATACCACAGTGGTGTCCTAGTTATGCAGTTAAATTTGATGGCTTGGTTCATAAAAATACCCTGTTTAGATGGATCCATAGGATACTACTAGTCGAGGAATGTCAGGCGTGACCATAATGTTAGGTCAGTGTTGGCTGAATAAATCCATGGTATGACACCCATATGAAAAGGACTTCTGTCTGTTTGGTAGGTCTGAGAGAAAGAGTCTGCAGAGTGAACGCCAAGCCTTAAAGGAGCACCAGCAGGTTGCAGAGACAAGGGATGGACAACCAGTAAAGGTCAGTTTCCTCGTCTGAACGTTATGATTTTGGGTCCAATAAATCTTGTTCATGACATTTGGTTGTTGTGTTTTACAATGTTGTTTATGTCACACTTTAACCAAGTGCAAGAGTTTTGAATCACATTTAAAGGGATACCATTATTTCACTTAACCAGGTACCAGGGGATCAAGACAGGTCTGCATTGGCGATCTTAAAAAAAAATTAATTAATAAAAAAAAACACTTAGCCATTATCTGCAAATTAGCCAGTTAGTTTGTGGCTAGCTGTTCCCATTGAGTTTGCAGTAGGATTGCTAGAAACACTAATATCCTATAGCTACACTAGTAATGAGTTTATAGTAAATAGTTGGGTTGTTTTTTTTTAAATGAATTAGCCATACCTACCCAGACAAGTTCACTGAGAACCAAGGTTATTATAGTTAACTAAAACTAAACTAACAACTAAAACTAGATGACCATGACCATGAATTGACCATGAATTGAGTACCAAGGACCCCAATTTAAACAAGTTGAAAGACTTATTTGGGTTTTTATCCGATTAGCAGACCTCATACTGAACTGTTCTGTACTGTGTAAACTGTACCGGTGTATGTTGAAGTATGTTGTTTTGTTAATAAAGAATCTCAATCAATCAATCAAAACAAAACATTTTAGTTAACTGAAATAAAAATAAAAACTAGACTTCAGAAAAAACTAAAACTAAACTGAGACTATATTGTGTGCTTATAACTAACTAAAATAAAATAAAAATGGACAGAAAATGTATTCAGTTTTAGTCTTCATCA
>OMKL01142539.1:0-11607 GCA_900302295.1 Parasudis fraserbrunneri | reverse complement strand
GAGGGGACGTTCTCTAACGACTACAGCAAATACCTGGAGGACAGGCGAGCGCAGGACTTTGTCCAGTGGCTGATGAACAACAAGAGGAGCGGGTGAGTATTTCCATGATCCAATTGATTCACGTTGAGTTAAATTAGCTGATTGATTTATGATGAGCTAAATTAGCTGATTGATTTATGATGAGTTAAATGAGCTGATTGATTTATGATGAGTTAAATGAGTTGATTGATTTATGATGAGTTAAATGAGCTGATTGACTTATGATGAGTTAAATGAGCTGATTGATTTATGATGAGTTAAATGAGCTGATTGATTCGGAAAAAATTCCCGATTTATGCAAACAAATGCGCTTGGCAGATGAACAGATTCTAATTATTCCGATCCATCCCAAACATTACACATCATAAGACTCAGAACAGTGTTTAAGTAATTGTGAATCAGTCATTATATTTTATGTTAGATTGATAACAGTAGATATTCCAGAGCATCTTTTTATTCCTTTTTTCCTTGTTTTATTTTTTTCCAAATTATTTTATTTTATTTTATTTTATTTTATTTTATTTTATTTTATTTTATTTTATTTTATTTTATTTTATTTTATTTTATTTACATTGCTATCTCTCTTGTTAGATGTTTATATTCTTCATGCTCTTTTACACACATGTGTGTACACTGTGTGGTGCTCCTAACAATAACAAAATTACCCTGTGAGGTATTAATAAAGTTATCTTATTATTGAGGATGTCAGACTTAAATGAGGTAAGATAAGGATACCCCCATGTGGTCCAATATTTCTTGAAGAATCAAAAGGTTTCAAGAGGCAATGCATAGTAAATATCAGGATAAATAAAAATGTTTGGTGGCCAAAACTGATGCCTTTAAATGGAGTTACAGCACCCTTGTCATGCACACGCACAGATAGGGCCCAAGGGGGGCTTGACATTTTATCAAATATAAAGAGGGAAATGTATAGTAGTATCCACAAAGAAATACACCTTATCAATTTAAAAAGTCCTCCGCTCTCCAATCAACCAATAGAGTGTGAGTGTCTTTTTATTTTTTGCTTGAGCCCCTGCGCCCCAAAATGTCTGTGCACGGTCCTGGCTGGTAGCATTAGCCAACTAGTCTGGAGTGGTTAGATCGCTGAACATTCTAATGATAATGTCATAATGGCCACTGGTCATTGGAAGTGATGAGTTGTTTTAACATACACCATTTTGGGTCCCATATCTAAATAAATGGATTGCAATGGGGCATTGTGACATCATGTGAAAAACAAAGGACAGAGTTCCAAGAATTCCAAGAAAGAATCCTGAGGAAACACAAGAAAAAGAAAAAGAAAAGTCAGCTGAAGTTTTTCGGTCTGTCCTTAACAAATGCCACTATTTCTCTGCAGCGCTGCAGTGAAGCGCCATGCGGATGGGACCTACACTAGTGACGTGAGCTCCTACCTCCAGGACCAGGCCGCCAAGGACTTTGTCACATGGCTCAAGTCCGAGCAAGCCAGAAGAGAGTAGGCTCCTCCCCCCTTGCTTCCCCTACAGTACCAACTACCTATTGTCCTACCGCACTACCTATGTCTGACGCCAAGATGAAGACAGAGAGAGATAGATCTCGAGCCAAAGAGAGAGAGAGAGAGAGACGCTAATCAACTGCTTGCCTATTCATCCCTGCGCCACTTTTGCTTTCCTTTCTCAAGCGCCTGTGTTGATGTTCCATGTGGTCGTGCAAAAATAAATCACCTGAAACTTTGCACTGCGTTTATTGATATGTGCCCACGCTGAAATACATGTGTTGAGTGTATGCTGTCCGGATGCACAATGACTATCAGTGACGGTGATTTTCACACACTGCAAACACTATCAAACAATGAACCAAGGGTGTCCCAATGAACCAATCACAGCAACAGAATCCATACACATGTGTTAGAATAGACCATGGTGAACTAATGACGGTGACCGAATGCTTCACGGTGGTGGGTGTTTCAGATCACACAGCCAACCGCTACTCCTCAAACAATAATTACAGTGCATTTTTCACTCTATAAGAGAAACTTTGGACACCAAATACATGCCAAGCCGGTGTTAAATATTCTCGCGTAGAGTCAAATATGCACTGTGTGATCTAAAAAAAGATCGGTGACGTCAGGTGTCCAAACTGCATATGAGGGTGATGTTTTTTTTTTATACAAGCAGTGTTTTATTCTTGTGTGCCTGTGTGTACATATCTAGATCTGAAGTGAGCAGGAGGCAGGGCGAAGCACTCAGCAGGAGACACGTAGACGGGAGCTTCACCAGTGATGTGAACAAGGTTCTAGACTCCATGGCCGCCAAGGAGTATTTACTCTGGGTCATGACCTCCAAAGCGTCGGGGGAAAGGTAACGCTCAGGAGCCAAACCACGGACGCTCTTAAAAGTGTCAATTTGTGTTGAGGTGACACGCGACTTGTAGTTGCACCTCGCTGAACACGTGCGGGTGTGTTATGGGTGTGTTGGAAAAACAACACAACATGTGTTCATAGCAACACACGTTGTGTTGTTTTTCAACGCACAAGAAACAAAACCGTAACAAACCTGCATGTGTTTAGTTAGGGAAAATTACTACATCACGTGTTATTTCAACACATCTCTTTCAAGAGTGATATACCATGGATATGGCTTCTGCTTAACACACTCAATTGTTCAATTCATATTTATATTTGGAGAATAGCAACCTTATTTGATGTCTTTTTTTTTCTTTCCATTTTAATACTTTTTTGGTATCATCTGTCTATTATGAGTCATGGTGCGATTGTGATTTTCTTTCTTTTACAGCAAGAAAAGGCAAGAGGACCACTGAAAGAGATTATTAAAAGAAATCCCAGATGTACTGCAAAACCTCATGGAATAAAGCCATAAAGCCATACTGCCTTATATAAAGCCATAAAGCCATACTGCCTTATATTAAGCCATACTGCTTTGCATGTTGATAGTAGGGCCTATGTTGGAAACCTTTCTTTTTTTTTTTAACACCACTGTATGATGCAAAGCAGGCAATGTATTCTACTGTAGTTTTGGTGCACCAAATAAGTTATGAAATTGACAACAAATATTTTTTTCTACAAATTTAAATTATTTTCTATATTTTAATGTTAAATAAAGAACACACAAGAACTTTGAAACTCAGGTAGGCACGTGGAAAAAGTTATCAGTGGAATGTGTTTTCATCGCATGTTGGTAAATCGCTCTGCAAAATAAACTCTTTCATCGCGCTTGTGTGGTCCCAATGTCATTTAAGCAATTTTAACAGCCTCTGGTGAAAACTAAGATTAGTCACAATAGTTTTACTATGCAACATAGAAACCCACAAATCTTTGAGACTGTAAAGCAGTTGAACAGATTTCTTTCATGCTTGTTGACACCAGGAAACAGTGATTAAAAACATCAATTTCAAACCAGGTTGAAACTCTAATGACCAATAGTCACTAGATGCTAAGTGCTTTATGATATTGGAGAACAGTGGGCTCCAATAGTAAAATTATTGTGGTTTATCTTCACCAGAGGCCATAGCCACAGAGAAAATACTTCCGGAACTAGAGGAGGGCATACACTGAAATTTCATAAAGACATGGCTCAGTATTACTTACAATGTAAGTATTTACAGTAAGTGTAACAGGACATAATTGTTGTGTGTTAGAAATCGTTAGTGGTTAGCTTCAAAGCTAGCACTATGGGTAATCCCAAGCAGCCATTATTGGCTCTTGAACACCAGCCTACCCACTAGCCAGCCAGCCAATCATATACAATGAATGGCACAGAAATGTTTCTGCAATTCCATGCCCCCAAGGGAATATAGTGCCTCATTTTGCCCACCAACTCTGATTCGCTTTTGTTCAGCAAACTCCTGATGTCTTCAATTCTGCAAGAGGATATGTGTACCTGCCCCGATGGCAAGATGGCTTGGTGGATCCGACCAACAGCTATGAGTGCTGCATTATCTGTCTCTGTCTGGACCACACACGGAATGGTGCTGAAGATGCCAACAACTGTCAGTATGGTGCCAAGCTGTCACAGCGGATGCTCTGCACTATATACTGCTGCATTGCACACAAGGCACTGACGAGGACTCCTGCACATGTTCTATGGTGAGAGTCAGACTCCCACAGCTGACTTCTGCCCATGAGGAAGATGCATCTGATGAAGGAAGCAGGTCTGGTGGCAAGAGTTTGTCATCCTCTGACAGTGACAGCTTGCCAGACAAGCAGCAGGACCACCATTATCTGCACTACACATTGATTGGCTGGCTGGTAGATATGGTGGTTTTCAGGAGCCAATGGCTTTTTGGGATTATCCATAGTGCAAGCTGTGAAGCTCTGTGCTAACTCATATAAATACAGATACATTCATATCTATTGTTCTTGAGGACATTCTCTGACAGTTGCATGTGCCCCAAACCATTAAATTGAGAACTGTAGCCACCTCAAACACTTTAAAACCGCAACCTGTATTCAATTGTGGTACAATGGATGAGCTTTTGGTCAGAATTGATTGGTATGATGCAGGGTTGAAAAATAGGTTTAGGGTAAGACATAACCTGAATGATCATTTCAGGCAGTATCATCACAGAAGAGTCACTAATGTGCTGATGTTTGACAAGGTGAGTGCTTCCAGAAAAACTGACAGTTGATTGCCATTTTTATGATAGATCATCTTCTGTCCATGGTTTTATCAGTGTAGGTGAGAGTTCATTGCACACACACAAATTGCTTTTCTCCTCTTGTGGTGTAAGGGACAGCCTGATGACTTCTAGTAGGCGAACCATAGAGACATACCATGATATATGCAGTCATGGACAAACATATTGGCACCCCTGCACTTCTGTCAGATAATGCACCTCTTCTCCCAGAAAACATGTTTATTTCTCACATGTTTATTTCTATTGTTTGCATTTGAGCAACACAAAAAAACAGAGAAAAAAAAGCCAAATCTGATATATATGCACATAAAACTCTAAAAATGGACTGGACAAAATTATTGTCTTGAGGTATTGCCATTTAAAATACGGCTACGCCAATGCATAAAGGTTCTTGAAAATATACTTTTTTTTTTATAGTGTGCACTGTAACAGTTTGCACTGTAAAAAAGACAATTATGATATATTTCAACTTATATTTTCAAGTAGGCTAACCTTTTTACATTGGATTTTTGTTGTTGTTGAATGAACTAAATAGGAGAGAGTGAACAATAAATATCAAGCTTACATAATTCCTATTTAGTTGATTCAACAACAAAAAAGCCCTTGTAAAAAGGTTACTTGAAAATATAAGTTGAGACAACAAACATTTATTTTACATTGTAGCCATTGGCACATATGACCTACAGCATGCCGATGCCAATAACCATGATAGATCACTCTCTTTCCCCTATGTTGTTGCTTAATGTCAACTTTTTCAATGTCTGTTTTAACACTGCACCTTCCTCTGTTTGCGTAGCCTCCTGGGGGACAAAAGTGAAGGTGAAAGCATCAACACCCTTACAAACCATGTATAGAATCCACAAGTTCTGTTTGAGACACACACACTGCCTTAGGTGCTTTTGTCCCTTTGGGCTTATATGAAGGTTAACTTAGTTTCCTGTGTTTCGCTACAGTATTTTACATTTTTCTACTGGAATGTTAAATGTCTAGACCATTGTGTGAAATATGACATGATAATTGCAATATAGGAACTGGTACCTTACAGTTTGAGTGGTATCATTCCACCTTCTCAGTCTCAATTTTCAATGCAAAAGCACAAGTACTCAAAAGTACAGTACTTGCTCAACACCATGTCTTCATATTTCTGTATGAAGATGCATTCCATCTTTGATACATTAACCTCTAGATTAACCAGAAGGGTTGGTTGTCCAGTTATGGTTGCCTGATGGCTTCCTCTTCTCAAAGTATAAAAGTATAATTTTAGGAATTAATTATGTATTGTACGCAAAACCCTTTATTATGAGTAACTAGTAGCCTACTCAAAAATGTATTGGACTTTGAAGGTGGACATTTGCTGTTATTTTACTGCCCTCACCTGGTAGGGAGAAGAAAGTGGAAGTGCATGACAGGTCCCTGAGGGCTTTTCTGGCAGCCAGAGGCACAGGATACCGTACTATATTATGTCGCTTGTGTGGGGACTACCAAAAATGAGGCTCCATGCAAATTGTGTGCTAACATTAATTTTAGAGTGTTTTTGGAATCTTTAGGACATCAGCAAACAGAACATTGGAGGGTTCAAAATTTCTGCAAAACCTGTCAATTTTGCCACAACAGTTTAATGGAATGACACAAGCAACCATACCAGCCACAATAAAACAGATACAACTTTGTGCACCACGAGGAAGCCAATCGATTTGAGAAGGCTATTAAGGCTGGCCACAGGTCGCAGGGATGTTAAATACAAAGTAGTGTTTCAAAGAAAGTATACAAGGACATAAGTTATTCTAGTTTGGACACTTGAACAGGGAGTTACAACAACCCTCAAGGCACTTTGACTGAGAACTGTCAAAACATCCTGATTGAAGTTCAACAGATCTTGATGTTTCAGGTGTGAGCCTCATAGAGCGCTGTCAAAAAAGATTATTGGTATAGCTATGAAGATAGAGTCCAATCAAATGTTAGCGTTTATTTTCTAAAATGTACATTTATTTTGAAATTGACTTCTAACCAGGAAGCACGTCAACTCCTGCCAGGTGTGGTGTATTTACATAAAAGTTGTTCCGCGATAGGTAACATGAATACAAGCAGAGCAGATAGGCGTTGAGCGGTGAGCAGTAATCTTTTGTGTTAGTAAGAAAGTTTTCATCATCTACATTATGTTGATGGAGTGTCTGAATTCCGGTAGTGATTTGGGGAGAGAAAGATCCTGCAATTTCAGTTGGAGTTCCATGTGTGCAAATGATTCCCTGGACATGTTCGATCCACGTTGGACTGACACAAGTGGGAGACCAATTCTGTCAAGCGAAACTAACAAAATCGTACATGATAAAGGTATGTCTTTTATTATTATTATTATTATTATTTTTTGTTTTTTTTGTTGCTTTTTTCCTTTTACTTTGGTATATACAATACATGATATTGCTCAAGTTTGTCAGCAAATCAGTGGGTAGCACTGGACTTGTATGTGCCTTGTGAGACATAGCAATGACAACATTATAACCACACGGGATAATTACATGGATTATAAGCCATCGTGATATGCAGCAGCCTCATAACACATTATAAATATGATTTTACTGTTATTATTAGCTATACAGTTGCTGCAGAAAGTATTCAACTCATAATGCTTTTGCACATTGTGTGTATTATGACATATGTTCTAACTGTAATGCATTCATAATGTGCTTACAGCTACAACTTACACCTGCTGTATCAGCCTAATGAGCAAGAAAACAAAGTACAGTGGCGCAGTAGATGTTTTTGAGTGCAACGTGTTATCAAGAAGTGGCGTCTCTATTTTCTCTTCTCCTACTTCCTCGACTGCGGTACAGTCGCATTCTTTTGATCAGGATTACCATGGGAATGAGGAAGTGGTGTATACAGCAGTTGTCTCCAAACAGTAGCTCGTGAGCTACCAGCAGCTCTTGCCTTGTGTTCGAGTATCTCTCCAGGCATTGTCTGAATATTTCGCATCACAAAGTCACAAGATAGAAATCTATCAGTGTTACAGACTGTAGTATGTTTACTTTGCACACTCACAATGTTGAATGGTTAGGCCAACTGTTATGCCTATATGGCTCTGATTGGTAATACCTTTGTTGTTTACACCACTTATACTCATAATAAAAGATATTTTCAAAAAAACGAGGAGCTCTCATTAACTTTTATTTTTCAAAAGTAGCTCTCGTAAATAAACAGGTTGAAGACCCCAGGTATACAGTATCCACTAATTCCATCCCTATGGGGTACAACTTATCTTGTCCAGGCTACAGAGCATAAAATTGGACACCACTACACAATTATAATTAATTTATTGCCAAAGAAATATTTGTGACCCGCTTTCCTTCCATGAGCTATACAGCACTGGCAACACAGAACAGCAGAAACAACTTTAAATAGTCAAGACAGTTAAAAAATCAACCATGACTGCTGCTACTGAACCCGGACTGCTACATACCCATTGTGCTTATCTCATTCCATTCTCTCACATCTCATCCCATTTTCTCATTCCACTTGTGTAATACTGTTGTATACACTCGTGACTTTTACTTTTTACACACAAATCCTAATTTTCACGAGGATTATATAGTCATGTATATCGTGTTATATTACATCATGTATATAGTGTTATATTTTTACTTCTTATTCCATTTTTATCTTATTCTATTTTATCTTTATACGACGAGTGCTCTGATGTGTCTGGTGCTCTTACCGCTGAGCTGACATGTTCTCTCGTCCAACACATTTCATTCAACCGTTGCCCTTGTGTTAACCTACGCATGGCTAATAAAGAAACTTGAACTTGAACTTGTTTATTGTTCAGATTAAGCAGTCACACTCACGCCATTAAAGTGAAGCTACATTCCTAATGGTGTCCTGTCTTTCCTTTTTGCAGGGCGTGCCGTCGGCAGTCCTCGGCCACCAGGAAATGGCCAAGCTGTTTATACGAGGAACAACACTGTGAGGGAACTGATTATGATGAGAAACCTTTGGCGTCAAAATGGACAGGTATTTCAACAATAGCACTAATATGATAATTAAACAGTCTGGGCTTGATCACAAACTAGGGCATGAAGTGTCATAGATGTGAGGCATTCAATATGACATAACGAGGCTTCAGTTACTTCATCACCTAGCCATGTTTGAGTGCAATATGTGTAGCCTGAATATGAGACATTGTGTTGAACATAGCTTAGCCTAATTTAGCACTGACATCCAACTTCATATCACCCAGCTGATGTAACAGAACCCAGGAATATTTGAATTTAAATTGCAAAGCTGACCAAACCTTTGGTCATTCATAAAAAAAAAAAAGGGTACTTCTCATTAGTTCTTTTTCTCAATATATTTACAAATACGCATTCCCATAACTTCATTCACACCTTCTGATCATGGATGTGTTATATACTGACAATTTAGACTTTAATTGTAAAAACCATCTGCTGATATATTACATCATATCATGTGTGCAGACTTTCTGATTCATTCATTCATGTTTCTCTCAGGGCTGGAGCTCGCCTGAGAAAAAGACTCCGGAACACGGGTTTCAATATATGACGCCTGAATTAGTTTGTGAAACCACTGCCAAAGAGCCCGGTCCTGCAAGCACAGCTATGCACATTAGCACTAATCATTACCACCAGGGTCTTGAAAATGGTCACGTGAACCCACAGCATACCGGTATACAACACCCAGCACCCAGGACGCATTCGCCTCAGAGTGTCGATGGCAAAATGTCATTCTTTCAGTGGCAAATACATCAAGAAGCAAGAAGCCTGGAAGGACTTAACCCAGAGCTTCTGAAAGTGCAAGATGAAGACGGGGACACGTACGTATTTGACGATACCAGATCTGCATACATGTGACACATCAGATAAAGCAACTGTTGGCTGATGTATTTAACCCTTTCAGCTGTACGTTTTTTTTGGAATGTTTTCTCTGAATTCTGTCTTGGAATTCTAGAAGTCCATAGGTTTCAATAGCTAGTAGCCATCATCATCATCATCATCATCATCATTAGAATGTTCTATCCTCAAAATTGTAATCTGTCAATTTGAGATCATAACACCTGAAAAGGCTGACGTCATAATTATCTCTGGCACTGTTCCTAAGGGGAGTCAGTCAGCATTCTTCCACTTCATAAAGGTGGTGGCCCTAACAGACTGAATACCTATCACTCTATGAAACTAATTGCTGCTCAGCCTAAACACTGGAATCCTTCCTCAATTAATCTAAACTATCCTCACTTGTTTTCCCCTGCACATGGGCGCTTGTAGACTTTGACTTTCACAAATTCAGGTCACTCACTCACTCACTCACTCACAGTGTCACGTTTATGAATAAATAAAAAAAGATGAACACATTAATTTTGATTCATATCAATTAATATTGATTATCAGTTTTACAGATCAATGCACCTGGATTTCCAGATTCATATCAATGCATCGTGGTGCATCGATTATTTTGGACACCCTTACTCATTTACACTGTTAATTTTTGTTGAAAGCACATTTTTATGATTGGACATGCTTCTCATGGCCTGATTCTTTTTCCAAATGTCAGAATTCTTCACATAGCAGTGGCACAAGGTAGGAGGGCTCTGGCCTATGTGCTTGCCTGGAAAATGGCTAAAGTTGGCTTGTTGGATTTGAAAGAGCACAATGGACAGGTATGTGCACCAATTATTCTACATGTTCTAAATAATTATAGTAATAGCGACTTTTTTGTTTTGAAAGTTTTGAAAACTTTGAGTTCAATGTAATAATATTACAAGTATTTGGGTTAGTAATGCCCTAACCATAAGTTGTAAGCCCTGAAATAGTAATGTTTACTTTTATTCTCATTAGCCAGGTCCTTCTGACTTAAAAGGTTACAATTTGGTTTGTATTTCTTGACCTTGTAATTTGTAACTTTTTCAACTTTTGGTTTTCATTGCCACCGTGACTAAATATATATAAGTTTCCTAAACTGAAGCCCATCCTTTGTATACAGACAGCCCTTCAGATCGCAGTTGCGACCAATCAACACTTGATTGTTGAGGACCTGCTGCTACACGGGGCACAGATCAACACAGCAGACTGCTGGGGACGCTCTCCTTTACATGTGTGCGCTGAGAAAGGTCACACCCTCACTCTGCAGGTGGTGACCATTTCTGTTCATCATTGCACTGGTATATTCTTATCTATAAAGCGATACTGTGTCAACTCCCAGTCGACCTCTGTACCTTTCTGTGTCTCAGTTCTGGCCAGCTGCGCTCCTCCAAATGCTTGCTTGTTCCCCACGTTCTGACAGCTCCGGGGGAAAGCTGCATTTGATGTACCATGGGCATGGAATAATCTGCAAAAAGATCTAAAATTATACACGTTTATATCCTGGGATGAATTTAACTGCATTGTTTTTCTTGAGAGGCCGCTGTGTTTGAAATGCTGTCCTCACGTATGATTGTGCACGGTTGTGTATTATGTTGTATAAGTTGTATTCCATTACGGTGTGACTTTCTACGGCATTGTTTTTCAATGGGACTCAATGGGACTTCCTGGTTAAATGAAGGTTAAATACTTACATAAAAAAGGAGTGGTATACAGTGTGTAGGAGTAGTAGTAGTAGTAGTACAGCAATGCGGATCACAGCTAATGGTCCCATATAGTGTTCAGCATTGTATGATGCTCTTTTGTTCTCCCTGTGTATGAGAGATAAGAGATAACTAGTACACTACTTTGACGTATTAATCATTTGGTGTTGTCTAATTTGTGGATTTTTTATCAGCGACTAAATTATACGTTAATTACATTAGGCTCCTTAAATAGTTGGCCAATCGGAAAGGCTTGCTGATAAAAAAAAACGTTGATCATTATTTCTCTTTCTTTTAACTCTTGTGAAGAGTATCCAGAGAGCCCTGTATGGAAGCTGCACACCAACTGATGTCGAAGCCTT
>OMKL01142537.1:0-18442 GCA_900302295.1 Parasudis fraserbrunneri | reverse complement strand
CTAGGGCATGGAGAAAAATACCTAAAATATTCAGGACTTTTTTTCTGATATCTATCTATCTATCTATCTATCTATAGATAGATAGATAGATAGATAGATAGATAGATAGATAGATAGATAGATAGATAGATCGATAGATCGATAGATAGCTCGAAAGATAGATAGATAGATAGATAGATAGATAGATAGATAGATAGATAGACAGATAGATATCGCTTTAGGTATGGAAAATCGAATTTTAGATAATCCAATCTATGTTCCATCATACCGGACTGCATAACGGGACAGACAAGGACAACAATGTGAAGGAGCACCAGTCCTAGTCCCCTGGTACCAACTGCATTCTTAAATAACTACCGATCGACGACTCCTTCAATCAATTATTCAGCATGCAATCCATTTTGTAGCCAGAAGAAAGGGAAAAAAAAGAAAAAGAAAAAGAAAAGGTAATAACAGACATAAATATATGCATGTGACACATTGCAGTAAATCCTCAGGTTGATATGAATGCCCCACGGGTTCAGTGACAACTATGTCAAGAAGAGCATGTGAATGAATACTCTGTACTCCGTACATATGCAATATGGCTGGCTGTCTGCATGTGAATATCTAATAAAAAATAAATAAGAAAACAAAGCTGAATGCTGCCTGCAGAGTGCTTTTTTTTTTTTTTCTTCTCCACGTCTGCCGACAAAAGGTCTTCTCCTTGTTAGCTCGTGTGTTTGAGACACTCCTGCAGCGCTGACACAATTTCTTCTAGGATGGCGTTTCTGTTCTCCTTCGACACCTGCGGTAAAAGAGAGGGGTGAGGGGAAGAAATAAGTAAATTGGAGCTGCTACTAACGATTATTTAAGTAATAGATTCATCCAATGATTATTTTATCGATTAGTAGGTGCATCTATACGATTTATTTTCATCCAAAAAAAAGTAACCCTAACCCTGACCCAGACAAATTAACATTTACATTTAAGTTTACTTGTGTTTTATTTTTCCTATGAATGTACACTGACATTTGAGCTATAGTGCGCTAAATCTAAATCATCCACACTCTCTCAAGAGATGGAACTCATTTCATGCCTTAAAAAAAGTCTACACGTTCTGAACCTGACCCTATCAAGAACAAGGGAATAACGAAGAACTACTACAGCCTAACCTGACCCTGATGCGGTAACTTGGGTCCGATTCAGTTGGTTTTGGCTATAGAATCACAGCTGCTACAAAGCCCAAAAGACTGCATAGTACACTGGCCATTGGCTAGCCTAGTCTGTGGTACCAAAACAAATAGCATCAGCTTATACTGAGAACTCATGACACATCTCATAAGCAATAGGTCGTATGGGACAATGGCTAGTGTTCCACTGTCTGCTATGAGATTAACAAGCCACAAAGACTGATCATGAATGCTGCATCACTGATCCAATAACAACATGTCACGGTGTACCTGCATGGTAAATGTTGTGCGTGTTACGATATGGCCATATCCAAGACTACACCGTGATTATTCTGTGATAAATTATGTTGACGTTGTTAGGCGATCCTTTGTGTTTGGATTGGTCATGGCTGATTTGCTAGTTAATCCCTATGCTGTAGGAGGGGATAATGCAAGGCCAAGCCCCCTCCTATTGTATGTAAGCCAGCAGACTGGGGAATCGAGGCAGATGTAATGGGTAAAATGTAAACAGTGTATGTCCTAATGTCTGTGCTCCAAAGTGGAGAATTATTGTGGGACATGGAGTGTATTAGGGCTGACCCAAATACTTTGAAGCTTCAATTGCTGCCATGGTAATCAATGTAAAAATCATTATTTGAATGCTTCATTTTTTTTTTTTTTACCCTTCCAAAAAGCATAAGAAATAGCACATAGAAATAATAATCCAACATGAATTTTGAGAATCAGTTCTTCTCAGACAACGACATCATATGAACTTTAAGGAAACCTGTGTACCCCACAGTTCTCATTTACCCACCGTATGTTAACCTTTGTGCGAGAACAATGATGCCTAGATCATTCAATGATAATTACTACTGAAGCTTCAAAGCCCGAAGATCTTTAATCGGAGCAGCCCTAGACTGTATATAAACTAGGTTTACTAGATTGGTACCTGGTATTGGCAATGAAAAGCGGTCTAAATAAATGTCTTCAGTAAGGAATCACCAATACCCAATTCTCAGTCCATCAGCAACTGAACTTTAAAGTAACACTTCGAAACAAAACAGTGGTTGTGTGATGTCAGTCAGTTGGCACCGATGCTCACTCTTGCTTTTCCTCGCTTCTTCTTCACCTTCATCTGAATGTTGATTAGCAGTTTTTGAAGTTTGATGATCTGTAGGCATCAATCTTTTCTTTGTGTGTTCGGCCATAGTAAGAGACCGGAAAAACAGCACGCCACATGAGTTGCGGAAGAGCGAGCCTGTTGGGTTAGCTCCGCCTACCCTCTCTGGCAGACCAACCACTGCTGGGAGATAGAAAACGTGTCACTAACTGTGCACCATGTCGCATGAATGTTGCCACCGCCACGCAGTTCGTCACCAAACCCAGGGACCTGGGACTGAACACCTCCCTGTGTAAATGGATCCTTGACTTCATGACAGGGCAGAACCCAGGCGGTGAGAGTCGGCAGCCACACCTCATCACCACTCACCCTCAACACGGGGGCCCCCCAGGGTTGTGTCCTGAGCCCTCGGCTATACTCCCTCTACACACACGTCTGCCTGTGTGGCCATTTTCGGGTTCCAACGCCATCGTCAGGTTTACTGATGACACAGCAGTGGTAGGCCTGGTCTCCAACAATGACGAGAAGGCCTACCTGGAGGAGGTGGAGAACCTGGCGTCAGGACAACAACCTCCTCTTGGACGTCAGCAAGTGACAACGCCATCAAGAACTTTGGGAGGACGCAGAGGAACTATGCCCCCTCAGGTTTAATGGGGCCCCTGCGGAGAGGGTGAGTAGCTTCAAGTACCTCAGTGTCCACATCACAAAGACACCTGACATGGACTGTTCACAGGGAACGTTGGTGAAAAAGGCACGGCAGCGCCTGTATCACCTGAGACTTCTGGGGACGACGGGATGACGTCTGGGAACCCATCAGGGTGTCTCCACTGATACTTGGACCTTCTACACATGCACCTTAGCGAGCCTCCTGATTAGGAGCATCACCGCATGGTACGGGAGCAGCACCCAGAAGGAGTGCGGGGCCCTGCAGAGGGTGGTATGTTCGACTGAACGTAGCACAGAAGGTGCTCTCCCAAGGCGACAGGACATTTATGCCAGGCGGTGCAGGACAAGGGCCAGGAAAATCATTCAGGACTCCAGCCACCCGAATAACGGCCTCTTCTCCCGGCTCTTCTTCGGGGAAGAGATACCGTATTGGTAGGGCAAATACAGAGAGGCTCAGGTGGAGCTTTGACGATCATGCCTAAAGGACCCCCCTCACATGCTTACATGCCCAAATAGACTCTCATAACAAACTCTATCATTATCTCACAGTGGAATACTGCACACCGTCACTTCAATTTGAACCATATACTGCTACATACTGCACTGTACACTCAATACTGCCTTTTGGACAGCATCATCTGTACATATACATATAATATATCCAGCTCTTGGTCTAATCCATCCAAGTTCTGGAAAGTAGTAAACTCCACTAAAAACAACAATGTTTCTTCTCTGCCCATATGTCAATTACAGAAAGGTCACACTGACAGAGGAAAAATAAATATGCACAGCTTATAACAAACATTTTGTTGCAGCCGGCCACCTTTTTGAAAATGAGTGTATGGGATCAGCCAATTCTGCAAATATATGTATTAATGAGGATGGTTCTGTAGGGCTGCCTCTTATTAACAATGATAATTCTGTACATACAGTAAACTGTGCCCCTCGTTTTGCCCTTCATCTTCTTCCTCCAACTGTAGTTACTGAAGCTCTTCTAGCCATTCACTCAAAGAAAGCAACTGGAGACGACAACTTGTCAACTTCTCAAGCTTTCTGCCCTCATAATCTCAGAGCATATAACATACATTTTAACTTAACTATTTTAACTTGCACAATTCCTAAAGTATGGAAGAATGCCCATGTTTTACCTTTGCACAAGGGAAGAGAAGAAAAGTTACCTTAATAATTACCGCCCTATTTCAAAACTGTCTTGTCTGTCTAAAACCCTTGAATCATTAGTAAACAATCAACTCAAGTCATTCTTAACTAGATTGTCTGTATTAACCCCCCACCAATCCGGCTTCAGAACATATCATAGCACCATATCTGCTACTTTCCTAATTTTAAATGACACTGTGTCAGTTGTAGACAATAGGAAGCACTGTGCTGCTCTTTTTGTTGATTTATCAAAAGCCTTTGATACAGCTGATCATTCCAGTATTGGAATTGATCCAAATGCCTGTAGATGGTTCACCAATTACCTCTCTGGCAGACAACAGTGCGTAAAAGTGGGTAATGTTAGATCAGAGTTTCTACCAACAACAAAAGGCGTCCCACAAGGTTAAGTATTAGGACCAGTCCTGTTCACTATTTATATCAATGACATAGTCTTGTCTTTGCAAACCTGTAATGTCCACTTTTATGCAGATGACACTATTTTATACTGTTGGGCTGACTATAAAATCGGCTACTGAAAACCTGCAGCTTTTTTTCAATGCTTTGCAAGGTGCACTTATAGATCTCAAACTTGTGTTAAATGTAGATAAAAGAAAGTGTATGCTGTTCTCCAGAGCCATTGATTACAGTACTCTCCAAATCTGCACCTTAAATGGTACAGTCATTGAAAAGAGTCCCACATTATAAATATTTAGGCATCTGGATTGACGAAAAATTCACCTACAAACCACATATTGATGCACTAATGAAAATAATTAAAAACAAAATGTTTTTTTTTTAAATATAGAAACGAGTCTTGTTTTATAGACAGAAGATTGTGGAGGCACTCTTTCTCTCAGTGCTAGATTATGGTGGTGTGTACAGTCACGCAGCAACATCCATTCTTAAGTCCCTAGATGCTGTCTACCATTCAGCCCTTAGATTTATAACTGGAGACATCTATGGTACTCCTCACTGTATTCTTTACCAAAAAGTGGGCTGGCCTTCTCTTTCCACTAGAAGAGACCAGCATTTGTTTCTGTTTATTTATAAAGGCATTCTCCAGAAATTGCCCTTATATTTGACGTCACTTATTGACTGGAGAGTTGGAAAACATAACACCCGCTCACAGGACTGGCTGGTGCTGCAGGTTCCCAGAGTTAACGCTGATCTGCTGAAAGACTGCTTTTAGATTTGTTGCACCATACATTTGGAATGAATTGCAAGTGTACTTTGAAGCTTGATACTCTGGTTCCAATGGGTCAATTCAGAAATCTAGTCAAAACCCTGATTGATTTCAGCTGTGACTGAAATAAACTTGAAACTTGATACTGCAAATGCAAAAGCCTTCATACGTGGGCACAATCACCATTGTGTTACCTCGTTCGGCGACACAGACAGTAACTTAACAGATATTTATTTACATTAAAATCTTAGAGATTATTACTTTTAAGTATTAATTAACACTGAGCCTTAAAATCTATACATTTTACTGAACAATTATGTAATACACTTAGAGCATTAGTTTGGGTAGGTAGTTCATTGGAAAATGACTGAAATATAGGCCTAATTCAATTTTCGCCCTTAGAGAGATCTAGCCTTCTTCTATGTGTGAAGAACACCGAAAATCAAGTCACGCTGCTTTGATTTCTGGCATGGTACATGTGGCTCTTAGTACAGTATCAAATGTTAGTATTGGGGAAACTCTCCGATTACCAATGCGCTATCCTAGTCTGCTATGGATTTGATATCCGATAGCATTATCTGTCATGGTGCATCCCTAGCTTTCAGAACATGTGTGAGTCGGTGGGTCACTGATCCATTACTTTTAATGAACATTATAGACTTACAACATTAGTTTGGGGTCATTGGACAAAAAGCGATTGAGATATAGACCTAATCCTATTTTTTTCCATTAGATGGGAGTGTATGGGAGTGTACTCACAGTAAAGACCTTCACATCTCTCCTGGACCGGACCTCTTCCACCAGGCCCAGTGGTTTGCCCTTGGGGATGGGAATGGTGCCCAGGATGGAGTAGTCGGGGCTGTCCAGCGTCTGTCTCACTGCCCTGATGAAAGAGTGGCTGAATAGCTCCATCTTCCCTATCTCATCGATGACAAACAGCCTCCTACTGCCCCCGACAGCAGACCCTGCCTGAGCCAGGAGATTTTATTATTATTATCATCAGGCAGCAACACTGAGAGGTCATGAAACATACTTTTACACAAATGGCCAAAGGGGCTTGTGAACACAAGATTTCTCTTGTACATTTTATTTCTGAGAGACTAAATTTCCTTTCAGAGTAAAAAAAACAACAACTTACTGAACAGAGGTTGGTTACCTGCCAAAGTGGCAAGTAGAATTTATATACAAAATCTGGCTGGTGGCTGGTCACGACATGCATGGACTTAGGCCAAGTAATTGTTTTAATAAGGAATAACAAAAGAATAGAAAAATGGGCCTTTACTGTTAATAAGAAAAAATTTAACGTGCTGAAGGTACTGACAGATGGTCGTGTGTGACTAACCTAAATGGTATGGCAAGAGCTCATCAGTTTAAAATGTTTTGTGCATTATCACCGACTGACAGTATGGCCTCTAACACTGTATGCACGCAATGAGAGGTGATTATATGGACCCTGTAATTTAAATGAAAGTGGAATTCGTGCCATCAAACGTGCGGTCGTCATGTGTATATAAAGCACAAAGCCGAAGGCCAATGCAACGATGCCAACTCCGGTGTTTTTCCCTCCAACCAATACCGGGTTTTCTCCTGCTTTGATAGGTTGTGCATAATGACAAGACACTCGCCGGTTTAACATGTTTCCTGCGTTTGGAATAACATCGGTCTATATGCTTGGCCTCCAACACGGAACTAAAGTGATTACATAGATCCTGTGAATGAGATGGGATTATGATATGTAGTGTCAAGGCAGAGAGACGGCTTCCTACGAAACGCATGTGTGGGCGGCTCGCGAGGCTCTTTTTCCATACAGGATTAATCAGGGCGAGTGTCGGCCAGACGGCACCACGAACACTAAAACTGTCACTCTGGTATTTATATATTTGCTGGTCTTCAATTATGCCATCAGTTCTGAGAGGAACAAAGCTCTGATGCTTTGATCGGTGGGGAGAGGAGGGGTGGTTTTGCAGGCTGTGATCTATTAATGAGGGTAATTTGAAGAGCCAATGAAGTGCTGTTGTCTTACATTCCTGAAGAGAGGGAGAGCCAGGTTTTCAAATGAAGGCAGATCGACCACATACTGTCCAACGGTATATTCCCGTCCTCCGTGAGACGCACCGGCAACTTCTCTGTAAGTTCAGAACAGAAGAGTTCACTTGTTGAAACACAACATGAAGACAGACCGTGTCTGTGTGTGTGTGTGTGTGTGTGTGTGTGTGTGTGTGTGTGTGTGTGTGTGTGTGTGTGTGTGTGTGTGTGTGTGTGTGTAAGATGGCAACTCCACAACAGCAATAGTTCCTGTGAGGGTATGTTTATTGTTTCTTTGACAGGGACCATGGACCACCAGAGATAGCTTTGAGCTCTGTGTATATAGTCCCTGGGCAGGGGGCTGGCAACAGACAATCAAACAAAACACTGTATGAGACAATCAATACAATATAAGGCCTAGAAGTAATAAATAGCGATTCCATTAACATTTAAGAGCACAATGAAACAAGAAGTCATAGCAAAGGCAGTTGCTGGTGATGACGTGATTGTGTTGCCTTCAGCCAGAGCTGTAATCTACATGAAAACAGTGAAACTTGTCGACCCTGACATTGGTGGGTACTGCATTCCATTTTCCAACTGCTATTCTTTGAATGGGTATGGAGGATATATACATTGACTCTGCAATTAGGGACAAGGTGTGTCCACTGAGGAATTACGTTTCAGGTATTCTAACTTTTATACATTGGTTATCAATATATGTCTAGTGTTTCTATGAGAATAAAAAAAAAAGTGAAATTAGCAAGAATGATGGTTAACTAGCTCAATACTTTCTACTTGTTGGCTTAGTATACAATTCCATTCATCATAAAGCATGCCTAGGTCAGGTGTGCTTTTAGGGGTTCATAAAACACAACACCTTGTCAGCAAGACCTATTGGTTTTCACCAATCAGACTGCTTGGTTGTATATTACCTGATTCTGGACAAGTGACTCCTCTTTCCCGTTACTGTGACAACATCAAAGCCGATTCTTCGGCCTCTCTCCCTGACCTCCTCTGTGTAGAATCCCTCCACGGCTACACCTGACGACACCATTGTCTCACAGGCCTTCTGGACCAGGGTGGTTTTACCCACGCCTGCACACAAACATTATATTATTGACACTGAAGGTAACATTATTGACACTGAAGGTAACATTATTGGCAATTTACGATCCATTATTGACGGTGAAGGTAAGATTATTGACAAGTCATGATACTGTGACTGTGAAATTAATATTAATGACAAGTTAGGATACATTACTGATAGTGAATCGGGTATGGAATCTTTTGATCTGGGGCTTTTTTGTCCTTTACGCCCGCAAAGACATTTTGGAGACAATTCTTGCAGTGTTATCAAAACAGACAAAAACTCAAGTGAATGTTGGCATTAGGGCATGCTGTTGATGTACAATAAACTGTACAAGTCGAGAGACTGACAACCTTGTTTACTGTCTCCTGTTATTTATTTTTCTGGGGCATTTCTTGTCCCAATAATGTCAATTTTAAGGACAATTATGAACTTCATGGGGTACTTTTGCCCCAAGCACTTGTAAATATTCTATGCTGACAGTAATATTCTTGTAAATCAGGCTTCCCTGCTTATTAGTTGGCAGGTTTTGTATCTTTTTTTTTGTTTGTTTGAGGGCCAAACAACTGCTTGTCGTCCGAGTTTTTTTTTTTTTATTGTTTCTTTGCTTTGGACTTCTGAATGGATTCCAGTAGCCTTATCTTTAAATGTTAAAGGGGAACACCGCCCAAATTCAGAATTCCAATCTGATATTCCCATGGCCTAGGAAAGTGCAGTCAATATTTGTGAACATGAGCTACTCTCTCCCAAAGCCAGAAACCAGAGAGGTAAGAATCAAACTTGTGATGTCATCAGGTATAAAGTCTGGAGTTGCTCCATTGATGATGAATGTTTGTTTTCTTTTTTATAAACCAAATGAGCTTTATTCTATAGTACATGTTGTGTTCTCAGATCTCAAACAGAAAATGTACCTGGCGTATTCTAAGAACATTCCCTTTGGTGCTCTCTGCGTCATCTTTACCATATTTCCCAATTAATTGTCTATAGAGCAGCTCCAAACTTTACACCTGATGACATCACAAATTTGAGTTTTAGCACTCTCGTTTTTGGATTTAGGAGGGAGTCGTTCATGTTCACTAATATTTTTTGATTGTCTTATACAATTGGAATAACATGCATGGATTCTTAAATCGGGCATAGTTCCATGTTAAGTTTGTCACATAGTGTTCAATCACCATGTCCCCTGCCTCACTGTAACGTTATAGGGTTCCAGACTTTTTCATGTCAAGGACCCACAAATGGATGCTGCTCACTAGGCTACAGACCCTCATTTAATTACATTTTGTACCAGTGGGAGAGTAGAACCTATTATCAAAATAGTAGTAGGCTAATTCTCATACATTTTCTCTTTGTGTTATATTCTGGTAAATACTTTTAGTGGATAACCCCTAGAAGACCCTCAAGTACCCCTTGAAGAACCCGCAACCCACTTTGGGAGCCAATGATCTAGATTCTAAGCCTCTCTTGTCATGTCATCTGGTGATAGCTTATGTATTGGAAACAACAGTCTACAACGGTTGAGAGAGGCAGTGAAATGCACAGAGAGGCAGTATTTCAGCTTTCCTAGTGGTCATCAATGTCACTGTACGACAGGTTAGGTACTGTAGCGCTGTTCGAACAGAGCTGGGATAACTGCAACGACAACATTAGCTATCAAGTTCAAGTTGCTAGCTAGCCTTACTCAGTCAAGTTGCTGGGAAAACGCTCCTGCAGTAACAAACGTAAGCTGACCAGTCTCGATTCATTCTAGCTTTAACTTAGAACAAGTCTGAACAACTCTAAGTCGTTGTCAGGATCTAGTATTTACCTGGAGGTCCTGTCAAGAAAACGTGTTTGAACATTTCACTTTTGGCCATTCAGCATGTTGGCTGCAGCTCTTCCGTACACACCGAGCTGGCTCATGCGCACTTGCCACGGTCGGGGAGCTGGGTTCTCCCCTCCTATCGCTGCATGATACAAAGCTAACTGCATTATCATATCTAAATCCATTCTGGGAAAAAAACAGGCAGATCTTCAAACATGATCCAAATATTCACTAATCCATGTGGTGCCCTGTTACTTCACTAATAAGCAAACACTGATAACAAAACGTGAAGCATTATGTTTCTGCAAAAAGGTTTTTATTCACATAATTTGCAAAGCAAAGAATCATCATAACTTATTATAAATTACAGATTTGTAAATCTGTATAAATCATTCACCAACACTACACACTGACAAAACTGTATAAATATGAAATGCAGTGGAGGGCAAATGATAACCTAGATAGCCAATGAGGACCTCATTTAGGACACTGGACTTTTCACAGAGTGTATCCAGGGAGCTTGTTGGCCACTAGCTCAGAGACGTGCCTGTATCTATTAGTGAAACCCAGAGAACCGAGCTCATCTTCCAGTTCCTCTGCCTCCTGCGGTTCAAAGGAGGATACTGACTGTACAGAAACCTCTCTAACTGGAACACTGTTCCTGGTTGAGTCGCTCTGCTGGCTCCTTGATGATCTGAGACTCTCAGTGACAGAGGACCTCTTGGTTCTGTAACTGCTTGTCGTCCGATTTCTTGAGCGTGCGGTATGAATGGAAGCAGACCTGTCTCCCTCGTCGTTATCAGAGGAGACACTTAGCGCAGAGGCCTGGGTGCGAGGTCGGATTATGTGTGTACCCTTCAGAGAGCGCTGTGGAGAGCTGTCAGCCTTAATGGGCACAGGGAGGGCTGCTGACCTCCTCTGGACCCTCTCTGAGGCGCTGTCAGAGGTGTAGAGGTCACCAGAGACAGGAGACTTCCGGGTTTTCTTGGCCTAGGAGCGGAAAATGTGGAGAGGTTATGCATTGTCATATTAGTAGACTCTTTCCATCTAAAGTAAAAAGGCCCAATCCGTAATACAAATACAAACGAATGGGTAGCCCCACCAGCAAAAATAAGAAAACAGGAATGTTGTCATTTATGTCAATATACTGTTCATCCCTAATTTGACATGTCCCTCCTCCATTTAATTACCTTGGTCTTGGCTAAAGCAGGCTCAGGGCTACTGAGGGGTTCGGGAGAATAGATAACGTCAGCGGGGTCTGGAGAGTACCCGTCACTGGGCTCCAGACTGGTGAAGTCATCAGCATACTCCACTTCCTCTTTCCCTCCGCTGCTGAAGCCTGTAGAGTAGCTGGACTTGGGGCTGTTGAATCCGCGGCTTCCCGGAGTCTCTACTCTCTCTCTGTTCCTGTCAGGTTCCGTCCGTGTTTCATTTGATTCAAGACGAACGTTGTTATCGTTGCTTTTTTGTGCATCATGCGCATCTTGGTCCACCACATTCGGGATATGAATCAACAATTTCTCCGCCTCTTTAGAATGTGAGGATTTCTCTGAAGGTTTTGGAGAGTCGTCTCTGAGCCCACAGCACGATGTCTGCACTTCAGCACTTCTCTTAGGTTTGTTTCCATCCTCATCTCTGTTCTTCAGCGGTGTGGTTGCTGCTTGTGAAGAATCCACCGTGATGCTGCTTATCATCGTCTCAATATTCTCATCAAGACTGGAGCTCCCGTTGAGCATCTTTTTTCTGCCTGTGTGCTTTTTTGCCATCTTTTTATTGGTGTTCGATACCTTTCCTTTGGTCTTGTGTGTCTGCATTTCTGTCAATTCCACGCACTCACGGCGTCTCGCTACGCCGGGCGTGATTTGCCTCAGCCTGAGACGGTACGTCTTAGTCGTCCCGTACACTAGCTTTTTCCTGGGAGATGGGTTGGGAGGTTTACTGATAAGACAGACACCTTCTCTTTGCACGTTTTTCACCTGTCTCCCAATTACAGACCTAGTCCGTGGGGTAGAGCAGCTCTGAGGGTGATGAATACCCTCCAACCCGGGACTAGTTGACTGTCTGGTGGTTTTATGTAATTGTGATGTGGTTTGGACATCTGTTAGCGTGTTTCCCAGTCCAGGCCTGTAAATCCATGCCAGGTTGGGATGAATAGGCAACTGCTGCTGCTGCTGGGTCTGACCATTCAACTGTGACAGTTCAACAAGGAGAGCATTTAGCAGAGGCAACTGTCTTAATGTTTCCCCAAGGGCATTTGGTGCCAAACCAGTTGTCTCTTGGGGCTCACGGCCACTTGACTGTTTCACACTCTGTCTCGTTCTCTGGTCCATCACAGGGTTCCCTGGGCCTTCGTATTCACTTTCAGGTGCCTTGTCCTCTGAACTCGTATCTTCCACTATAAAAGACTCCAAGTCTAATTTCAATAATTTGTAATCATCAGACTGGTTTTTGCTCATCTTTTCCGCTGTGCCGTTGTAGAATAAGTGTGGGGGACAGAATACAGTGACATCCTCCTCAGAATTTAAGTCATTTACTTGGAGCTTCTGTTGTGATTTGCTTCTTGGTCTGTGCTCGGTTTGAGTGGCGGCAGAAATTACAACTTCCTGCTTTGCCTCGTGCACAACAACCGTCTCCTTTGACTGTCCATTCTGTTGGATATTTTCACAAAGACCAAGCTTCTTCTGCAGGTTGAGCGATTGTGCCTGCCCAGATTCATCTGGCAATGTTTCTGTGGCACTTCTGTTCTCGCCTCCACATGCCTTGTTTTCTGAGATATGTGGTAACAGACTAGCTCCTAGACTTAAAAGTTTATAACCCAAAGAAATCAATCCAATTTTCTCGCCCATGAGATTGAATATGTCAATATGTCTTTTCTCTCCTTGGCAAGAGGGTGTGGAAATACCATGAGCATTTACATCAGTTTTGATTCTGTCCATCAGGTTTGCCAAAGAGATTTGGGAGCTTCCAACCAGTTTT
Source organism: Parasudis fraserbrunneri (assembly GCA_900302295.1). Lineage (NCBI taxonomy): Eukaryota > Metazoa > Chordata > Actinopteri > Aulopiformes > Chlorophthalmidae > Parasudis > Parasudis fraserbrunneri. The sequence continues at coordinate 5,269 of OMKL01142537.1, read as the reverse complement.
GGAACCTCATCTTTCACATCCAATACCATAGCATAGAGAGGTGTGTTTGATAGATGTTTATGGAGTGAATCCAGATTCATTTTGAACAAACAAGACTTGCCTTTGTTAAAGTCGTGTTTATCCCCACCTGGCCGTGGACAACGGTGATTTTCTCTTTCACGATTATCATTTTCTTGTAAAGTTAGAGGAATAACGTGACCATCAGCCTGTTGTTGTGGTTGATAGATGAGCAGCGTTGGGAAATCCAGCAGGCGCACTCCAAGAGCAAGCTCATCGGATACTTTCATTTCTTTGTCTATTCGTATATATTCCACCAAAAGGTCAAATGCAAACAGAGTTTCTGAGTTAGGGATATTTAAACGGTCTGTCATTTTGAAGGACATATGAACGGTAGCGTTAACGGTTAAGCCCCAAGCTCTGGACTCCTCTAGCTTCATTCAGCTCCATGGAAACACACGTCGCAACAGTTTTACGTCATTCATCTTCCGAAGATACCTGGGAAAAGTAGTTTTTCTGCTAACGGAATGGTGTAACTGATTGGCCGACCCAACTATACAGCACACCACGTGAACTGTAAATGTTTCGCTCTAACTGTTGGTCATTTAATTTATATTACAATACTAAATTAACTGTGTGTGTGATGGGTGGGTGGGGGTACCTGGCTGATAGAAAGAGCTAACAACTACAGAACTTGCTACGATAAGAAATCAAAGCTGGGTGATAAACATTTTTTCCCAAGAACCCTATGATAGGATATAACCTACCACTGAACTACATTAAAGGGAGACTTTTAGCCTACTTGAGTGTTTCCATAATGTAACTTCACACTCTATCCCGCGTACATAACATGCAGAGCTACAACGCTTTTGTATAGATCTCTAGGCTTTATAGAGTCAGAGTTGGCAAGGTGGAAATTACATTGATCTACTATAATATTGAATCGACTCTTGTTTTGTTTTTTATCAGTAGCTTAAATATATTTACTAAAGTGGGAGTCTGGATGGATTCTCAAATATTTATATAGGCCACTTCTTCAACTGCAAGTGAGCACATGTGACAGGGATAGGGAGATTTTGATAAAGGTGAAATCTTGGGAGAAAGTTTCCTGCAGTTCACCAGGTGGTGCCACTGTAGTGCTTTGGCTTGTAGGCTCACCCGTTGCTTTGAATGAAATATTGTAGCCTACTGCTGGAATTAGTTTGCAAAGTAGGATTAGCAGAATTTATTTATTTTAGCCATGTTACTACATTTCCACCTCAACAGCCAAACTGCATACTTAAATGCTATATGGTTATTGGTCGGAACATGGACAATTGGTGACTGGATACTTGACAAATCATAGGCTATAGCCTAACATTGGGAGGCGGAGTCTCGCTCACTGCGTGTTGTCATCACTGAAAAAGGTACTGGATGGATTTGCGATAGCCTCCACTCTACAACTGCAGTCGGGAGGCTGAGAGAAAGAGATGCGAGACTGATACCAACATCCACCGCTCTAACTGGTTTTTCATCAAGGATAATAATATTATTGATGATCGCTTATCGGGACATTGTTGAAGTATAAGGTAAGACCAAAAATATTTTTTCTTCTTCTTAAATAGCCTAAACAACAACCTGAGAAAAAGTCGGACTGGAGGAGTGCGAGTGGTCTGAGTCTGAGTAGCGTATGGAATAGAGAACTTGTGGAAATACCGTAATTGAAGTGTTTGAGGAAACTAAGTTACTTACTTCAGACACAGCCTGCCAATCAGACGGAGAAACATAACATTGCAGAAGCCCACAATGTTTCAGCAATATATGTAACCTAATTTTGTCTTGAGTAAAGTATGACTTAGTTCATGTCATAAGATTTGAACTCCATTCTATTGGCTTCTTTTGAACTCCATTCTATTGGCTTTTGTTTAAGGCTTTTTCTATATATTTTTGTCTTTTTTAAATATCTGTTTTAAATTATGGAGCACTGGTCTAATAGCCTTTATAGGCCTGCTCTAATTCACTTTAAAACATAGTCAATATAGCTTATAATATCATATTCATAATCATAAAGACAAGCATACAGTATTTTATTCTAATACACGCTGTTTTATCATTGCAATGGTGATTTTACTCGGACATTTTTTTGTATTAGTCATGATCTCCAATGCCTTTCTTTGTTTCTTCTTTAGAGCATTATTTCCATCTCATTTGCTCAGAAATGATTTCTGAAAGAATTTACCTGCTCGAATAGGTTATACTGGCATTGAACGGCAGGGGGCGGAAAAGACATCAAGCTTTGTCTGACAGTCATATATTAAAAATTCAATGTCCTATTGCTCATGGATAATGGAGCCCATACAAGCCCACCCACTGCAAGGCCGTGGGTTACAGGTCTTAATTTCAGGACACATCAAATTCTGATTATGTTGCATAGGCATAATATTCAGCAGTTTTTTTTAATCAAATGTTCAGACATGTTTTTATATGTCCACGTAATTGTGAAACCAAATGACTCAATTGAACTATTGTGCTATCTCATCCACAGTGTGTGGACTCCTTATATTTCAATGAGTGCAAACATTTATTTTTAGTTTGGCTGGTCCAGGTAGTATGTAAACCCCTAACTGGTGGTTTTAATGCCATTATCTTACCATGGAGCTACACAGGGACTGGAACTCGCAACCCTTGCAGTGTTTGCGCCATGCTCTATCCATTGAACTACACAGGCAATGGAACCCCTAACCCTGGCAGTGTTAGTGCCATGCTCTAACCATTGATCTACACAGGAAATGGAACCCCTAACTCTGGCAGTGTTAGTGCCATGCTCTACCCATTGAGCGACCTAGAGAATGGAACCCCTAACCCTGGCAGTGTCAAGCTCTACCCATTGAGCCACACAGGGAATGGAACCCCCAACCCTGGCAGTGTTAGTGCCATGCTCTACCCATTGAGCGACCTAGAGAATGGAACCCCTAACCCTGGCAGTGTCAAGCTCTACCCATTGAGCCACATAGGGAATGCAACCCCTAACCCTGGCAGTGTTAGTGCCATGCTCTACCCATCAAGCTACATAGGGAATGCAACCCCTAACCCTGGCAGTGTCAGTGCCATGCTCTACCCATCAAGCTACATAGGGAATGCAACCCCTAACCCTGGCAGTGTTAGTGCCATGCTCTACCCATTTAATGACTCACTATCACTACTCACAAGTGAAGACTATGTTGGTATAACAGATGAATAATGCTATCGTTATGCCTAAACAAAGATTGCTGAAAAGCAATTCCCACAGTTATTTTCGTCAGGCTTCCTGAAAAACAGATGTAGTGATTGATTGGAGGCAGACTGCACATGCATAGCCCTGTATTCATAGCCTGTATCTCGCTTCATTGTTGGCTGTTTCTGTGGCCTTCCTCAACACACACTGTATATTCCTCTGGAAAAGTCAACAAGAGAAATGTTGTTTGTCCTCCTGAACCATATCCCTTACTTCTTCCTGTAGGAAGTTTAGCCTACAACAATCACATTCCCAATAAAGGAACGACATTAAGCCCACTGCTACTGGTGGCTAGCTTCAGACAAAACAAGAAGTGCTCCTGAGTGTAAAGACCCACGTAATGTTTGTTAGATATTTTATACTGAAATGCGTTATAATCCATAACAGTGTCAGTTCTGAACCAGAAAATGTTTTCTGATCCTCTGAAATTTCCCCTGGGTGCTCTCGTGAGTCCCCCTCACCATCCTTTCCAAGTCATTCTCTATGGAGCAGCTCCACATTTTACATCTTGATGAGATCAAGTTTTAGTTCTCTGGTTTCTGTGTTTGTGAGAGAGTTGTTTACATTCACAGTTATTGATTGAACCGTCCTTGGCTGTAGGAATAATGTATAGGCCTATGAATTCGTAAGTGGTAGCCCACTCCCCTTTTTAAAAGGAGTTTCCATTCACTCATTTTAACCATCTTGGATTTATGTCATTGTGGCTTCACAGCCGCCACCTGAGCTGACCACGCATAAACAGTTTTCTGCTCCTTGAATGTTCTTAGTAAGTCACCAGTTTTATTCACAGGGTTCCATGTCTGGGAAAGATTAGTTTTCAATACGACGGTGCTGAAGTATGTAGGCACACAGGAGGGTTTTAAGATGGCCCCATTGTGCTCTTGGCCTGTTTTAGCATTCAACATACTTTCACTTTAAAGGATACTTTGGCACTTTGAGTCTGCCTCTGTTATTTTTCATTCGGAGCTACTTGACACAATGTGATGAAAAAGCTTCTGCATTGGCTTTAAAATGTAAAATGTAATGACATCATTCCTTGTTGCTAGCCAGAATCTTGCTCATCAGCTTCCAACTAGCAGTACTCAAAAGGTTGAATTTACAATGTATTTGTCTTAGGTCTTGGCTTGTTGAATATTCTATTGCTGATACTATTGTTGCCATCACTACAGGCATTATTGAAAGGGAGGCCTACATGTATGTCTCTCCAGATGTATGACTTAAAAAAGGAAAGACATCCAAGACCTCTCCAGTTGTCAGAGGAATGAGACTCCATGGGAGGAATCTCTCACTCACCACTGTGCTCTGAGAAGGTGCCACTGCCAACCACACACTCTCACAAAAGAGAACCACACTCTGACAAAAGCCCAGGGAAGTCTTTGAATCTGAGTCTGAATGGAGAGTGTCTACCCTGCCACAGTCGTGGTGCAAAGAGGGCCCTGGAGGAGAGAGTGGGTTTTCATCCCGATAGGAACGTCTGCATTACTATCGTGACAATGGGTAATTGAGCCTGACAGATAAGCCTTTCAAAATAAAGTTACGTGCATCATGGGTGGTGTGGCTGAACAATAAGGCACCTGTCAGGTTTAGCAGAGTAACTGCTTCCTGTGTGCCATGCCCACAGGCCTGTTATCACTGCTCTCTTGGGCAGGATGTTCCTTGGCCTGATGGGATTGGAGACGCCCCGCTAGAGTTACACCGGTTACGTTCCGTCTGTGTCATAGAAATACCCCGTAAGGGACATTGTGTTGGCTTAAAGGGCTAAAGCGTATACTGTGTAAACGCAACGTTGCGGGTTCGATTCCTTTGTTGCATGTCATCCCCGCGTCTATCTTTCCTTTCACACCACTGTAAACTAACTAATAAAGCAGAAAAGCCACACACACACAAAAAAAAAATCCCCTATTAGACATGGTTAGCTGGCTTTCCTGCTACCAAGCCCACCATCATACAGTGTAGGCCCTGGTTGGGAAATGACTCAACAAAGGTGACTGATTTTAACCCCCTCTCTCTGTCACTGCA
>OMKL01142502.1:0-21392 GCA_900302295.1 Parasudis fraserbrunneri | reverse complement strand
TTTATTTATTTATTTATTTAGTTTTTATTATTATTACTTAATTAACTAATTAATTCATATAATGTAGTGCTATTCTATTAATTCAGGTCTCAGAAAGATAACGAGAGACTAAGCTCTTTCTGTTTCTGTCTCTGTTTTTTTCTCCCTCTCCCTCTCCCCCTCCATCTCCCTCTCCCTCTCTATCTCCCCCATCTCCTTTCCCAGGTGTGTTTCCACCCATACGGCTTTGTGGATATGTGTAGGACTGGCCCTCCCGGGTCCTTCCTCTCCCCGGGGTGAGGCACTCTGTGCAGGGATTTCAGTTTCTGTGGAGGGGCTGCTGGTGGACTTCAGGACCCTTCTCCTGGCTCCTGAGTTTTTCTTCCCCATGCCTGGAGTGTCCTCCCCTTCCTGTTGATCTGAGGTGGATGAGGAACGAGACTGGGAGCCTAAGGTCACTCCCACCAGGACGCTGTAGTTCTCTTTCCCTCCGATTTGCACCGATGTCTTTTTGGATTCGACGTTTAGGCACGTGAGGTTCGGGGATTTGGGGCCTTCTGGCGTCTTGGACGAGGGGATTTCAAATGACCTGAGGGTGGTGCAACCCACTGGAATGCCCTCGTCTGAACCCTCTCCGTTCCTCAAGGTGGTTTCTTCCAGATGGACCTGCAGCCTCTTGCTAACCTCCACCACCACTGACTCAGCAAAGCCTGGTTCTGAGCTCACATCAGCCTTGGGAGACGAGGAGGTTGGGACGTCTGAAGGGGTGGGAGTCACATTCCCAGAATTCCTCTCCCCGTTGGCCGTGCTCACCCTGCACACGTGCACCTCCCTCACGCTGCCCCGGCCACTGCTGTCACTGTCGGCAAACGGGAGCTCCTCATCGTCTGCCGGCAGGGAAGCATGGTTCGTGGTGCTGGGGCTGACTCTTCCTTCTCCTGGCTGGCTCTCACTCACACCGGGTCCGGTCACCTCGCTCTCTCTCCGGGAGGGGGTAGGGGTCTTTAGCCCGTCCTCCTCCCCCGGAGGTTGGGGAAAATCTGGGGCCAAGGGGGAGGCTGGGGTGCTTGTGCCCGACAGGGATGCATCTTCAGAGGACTGCCTGCTCTGGCTCTTCTTCCTCTTGGAGCTGAACAAGCTGCCAAGGCGACTGAGCACCCCCTTCTTGTCCTCCGAGCTCTGGGAGGGAGGACAGAAAACAGGCAGACAGAATGAGAAATACTCAGGTGGAGAGAGGAGAAGGCGCGCCTGTTGTTTTTGGCAATGCTCTAGTCTAGAGGAGATATGCTGTTCAAACGCAATCTTAATCAAAGCTATGCAAGGTAAATGTACAACATAAACACTGATGACAAAACATCAGGAGGGGGGGGGGGTTCTCCTGAGGCATACATCGATTTAGATATCCTTACCTGTATTTCTTATGATTAAAGTAAATCCTGTTGAAAGTTTGTACATATACCAAGCTGAGCAGTTAGGCCTCTGGTACACACACAACCCTGTGGGAGAATGATCAGTCTGAAATGCCTGTGGAATGACGTTAGCTGGGCAGGTATAACATTTATATAATTTTTCAGAAGAGGATGAAGTCCGACCAGAAAGACATGGGTCCAGAAGGTAAACAAACAGATATTGTATGTCATATCTGCTTGTACGGCATGTTAAACAAGGTTTTCTATTTATGGAAATACCGCTTAACAACATTTTAGCATGGGTCTGGAAAGCTAATCAGACTCCACATCACACACAGGTGAGAACCAGCCACCTAATACAGAAACTGCCTTTCTGTCACGAAGAGGGCAACCGCTACGTCTAAATGTTACACACAGTTAAAACCAGGCACGTCTGTAGTCACAGAATAGTGAGCATATATTAGGACAAGGAGACAGTATAATAAAGGCGAGGGCTTACATACCATTTCAATGTCGCTCGCTGGAAACCTAACCTGTCAAATTCCTCTGGAGTGTCATAACCAGAGTATCCATCGACGGCGGGAATAACAGCTAAAAGAAGTTAATGTTTATCCCTTTAACTGGCCTCTTAAACTACAATAAACGTCACACTGCCCATAAAGTTGAGAATGCCAAACGCCTACTTTTGAACACAGATACTGTACATAAAAGAAAAAATTGTCTATCTTCTCTCACAGACAAGAGGATTAGTAATGACTGTGACTACCTGTATATGTTAAGCACCTAGTTGCCTGGTGTAGAACAAAGCGTCTGACTTGAGGGCATGATTCCATTTGCATCACTGTTACAGCGTGAAAACGATATTGTGAAAGAATTAACAATCCAGTGAAAATGTAAGGGTGTGCATGGGCCTGCCAACAGCAACCACTCCCTTCCTCATACTACTGTGGTAAGAGAGCAACTCAATAGGCCATGTATTGATGGGATTACTACAGCACCTCCAAGCAGGAGGGATAGAGTTCCCTTTGTTAATCATTTGGTGGACGTTGTGTGTGTCATATTATAGACTGAACGGGAAATGTAGCCGAATGTATTGTAAGAAAAAGTTAATTTCGAGGTTATTACTTTGACTAATTCATTTACACACTACACATACAATCCAATTTTGTCTTTTTCCCCCAAAACAAAAACGGCAACAGTCTCTATTGTTCAATGACTGTAGTACATATGTTTACATACAACACTGTATTAATACCTCAACTATATACAATATATGTATAATAATAATTGCTGCTTACCCTTTCTTTGTGTAAAAAGTCATTAGAATATGTTATCCACTGAGCATTTCCCCAAAAGATATTAATCGCTGACATGGTCCATTTGGGTGTGATACCTTCCGACATAAAAGTCTCTTTTGACGCCGTCCCTTCTTTGTTTCCTAGAAGCCCACATACATGTCACTGAGCAAACAACAGGTACAGACACGTAGCTTGTGGCGATTATTCCAGTTCATTTTCAAACAGAATACAGCTGAGGCCTACTCAAAGAACACACAGAGATGGGTCACTGTTCAGTGTTGCCGAGTCTGTAGCGATATACAGAAAAATGTCACGCCTCTGAGATGTTTCAGTCCATTCACACTTCCATTGTTTACATACAGAAAGGAGATAAACTAGGATGTGTACCCTCTGTTTCGGTATCAACCTTACTCAAGATAAAACAATGTATATAATATCAATTACATACAGCATAGTCAATAGCACAGTCAGCTGATTTCCCCAACATATTCATACCTGAGATTGTTGTTTAGGAAGAGTTACCATATTCTCTCCCTACTGTCCCCTTCCTTTTTTGTCAAAGATCTTGCTTGTTCATTTAACTATGGAAATTCGTCTTAGGCATTGGCATATGAGACAACGCATACCACGCACAGCACTACACAATAATTATACATTAAGGTAGGATGAAATGTTAAAGTGATAATCCATTCTCATTTTTGTTTGTTTTGGTGACATCAATCGGTGATAAGTGATCATTTCTGTTGCATTTTTGCACTGTATTGACTTGAAAATTCATGCTGAGTTAGTCTTCTATTTATTCCAAACAAACTGCTGTTGCTGCTGGTGATGTAAAACGTGCCACTTCCTGTGTGCTGGGTGATTTTCCCAGGAATGTCCTACCAGACACCAGTGTTTAGAACAGCCAAGAACAGCAAATGTAAAAGCATTCATGAACTGGGTACAGGTAGAATCACTATTATGTTACATCAATTGGTGATAGAGTGGCAAAATAGACATGTATTTATATGAAAATGTTCGTGATTATTACTTTAAAGTGACTACTGGTAAGTGACAAATGGGAGCAATAAAAGTGATGAGTGGATTGTTATTCCACTGGCATATAAAGCCGTCATAACCATCACAACAATACATAATACACAACAGTACACAACAATAAATGAATGTACATTAAAATACAAAAGAAGAGTCAGTTTATGGTTAATTATATCACATACTGTATGGAGCTATGGATATTACCTACTGCACACCAATGCATACAGAAATATGTAAATTGAAAGAGGCTTTTTTCATAATGCAAATTTCTTGTTATGAAAGGTATAATTCCTCCTCATGGGCATATAATCTAAATGTCTGAATTCCTGAAACTTCATATACTTTAACTATCAATCAAATAACATGTTCAAAATTGTAAATATGTTAAATCCTTTTTCCTGTGACACAGACACCTAGGCAAGCAGGTTTGACAAGTCTGAGTCAATTAAAAAAAATAGCCCTGGGACAATTAGGCCAATTCTCCCTACATCATCCACATTTTACATAGTACTCCTTTTCAACAATCTAGGTCTCACAGGTCTTTGGGGTCCCCAAAACATGTCTTTGAAGTAAATGCCACTCAGATTATGCATCCGAACATGCCTCTATACCCTTGACTCGTGTGTTTAATTCCTGTTCTTGACAAGCTGTTTCTGTGTCTGTAACATGCCCCAACGCCGCACTCCGGAACTGCACGTGAACTCCGGCGCGCCTGGCTCAATCGATCAAATGAAATTCAGATAAAACTGTCAAACTAGACGTTGTAGATCAAATATGATCCAGCAATTGCATATCCTATTTCTTGCCTAAAATGTTCTCAGAAACATATTTTAGGTATCCGTTTGGTGGGAAACGAGAAGGTTTACGAGCAAGCTGCCATTTTGTACACGTGCGATTTTCACACGCACACACACGAGTCACGGATGAGTAGAGGAGCGACCCAACCTTGATGACATCATCAAATTACAGGTACAGTTTCTGAATACAGGCTGTGTGCCTTTCTCCGTGGACTGAGCTTGATCTGTCTGTTTAACATTCACTACTGTCTCCTATAGCAAGAAATGAGAGATGAGACTTTGTCCCACCCCACTGGTCTGGCTCCCTAGAGAATAACAACGAAACCAGTGACCAGAGACCTTTCAAAGGGAGACTAACCAAGTCCTTCTCACTTCCTGTAATGTGTCACGTGAGCAACACAAGGCGGCATTGGCGGGCTTGCTGCCCTGTTCCTCATGGCCATGTGAGTCAGACGATCTTCTACAACATGCGCAGGGGCGGTTTTGACTGTTCTCATGTATATACCGCCACCTAGAGGCTCTGATTTATTCTGTAATGAGGTTACAGAGCCACATTATTCTTTCCACTAGGTGGCAGTCATGCGGAAAAGATTCAGTGTTCCAACCACCACTGAATCTCAAATGAGGAAGAATTCATTAGCCTGCAATGGTGCAGCAGCTGTGGGAATGCTTTGGCTGTGTTGTGTAGATAGGGATCGCACACTCTAGCTTTAATCTCTTAGATTCACCCCAGTGAGAGATGTAGAGGTTTTAGCCGAATGTGGCTATTTTTTTTCCTTACCATAGAAATCACTAAACACTGAATTGAAGTTTTTCTGGCCTGTGGATCCAGCGCAAAACAAGTTTGTTTGAGACTTGCCCAGCGATCGATCTCACAGTGTTAACGATAGAGCTTGTGTAAAAGTCCCGCCCACTTAGGAGACAGGAACGTTTCCATTTTCATCTCATTGGCACAGCTTTTAATGCATTATATTCCTTTTAATTATGAGAGGATCTTTGGTGTGACAGTGCCCAGGATGAATGTCAGGGGAAAGTGGGACACTTCCTGGTTTGGAACTGATACTGAACTTTATCAGCATTACAAGATGTTTGTCCTGGTCAAAGAATTGGAACTGATAGAATGGCCATTCCCATTCATATCTACAGCTTGAATTAATACATTTTTTGGCACATAGTGATAAATGGATGAGAACTAGGTGCAGACAAAAGGGGTAAAATGGAGGGGGAACATTTTTCATTTTGTGGGATCTTTAATGTTGTCATGGTAACCACTGTTGATTTGACGCTTGGGACAAAGAAAGTTGAAGTGTTACCATGGCAAAGGTTACCAAAATTTCCACATCTCAGAGTCTCGCACACTGAGAAGTCCACAGTGACTTCCATGTCAACATCATCAAACATTGTATGAAAGCCATTTCCAGGGGTACCAAGCAAATGACCTCATACACCAGCGAAGGCCCTTCCTATCCATTCAAGTGCTATGTTGTTCATATTCACAAATATGAAATACTGATTTATAATATAATAATTCCTACATGGACTGGTATTCATCCTTAAAGCCCTAATCGGGGACTTGTTTGATCATATAAATGTGGGGCAGCCTATATTCACATACAATGAAGAGTTTGTTTTGTTGATGGAAAATAAGCTTTTGGAAACTTTCTCAACCTATTGTAAATCAGAAGATAGTTCTGTTTTACCCCTGTGTTTACAAACATTACCAACACAAATAAACCTTTAACAGACACAAACTAGCAAATACAGTTTAAAACTCATATTTAGCGGTTGTCTAGTGTTAGTCCTTGTATCAAGAGCTCAGTCAATCAACTAGAGAATGAGGACATGCGTCCAGTCCTTTTTTATTTTGGTGTGGTGGGACTACTCATTTGCTTACATTTGGATTACAAATTGGGCCTGTAAGATGAGTCATTATTTGTTTTTCAAATGTGACAAATGAAGATAATCTGATTACTTAGGTTACAGATAAACCACTCACAGTCTTGGCGCTCTAGCCTCTAGCTTTGATAGTAGGCATCTTTCAGATGGACTTTGTAGTTTGAAACTGATAAAAGCTATTGGACAGGATGTTTTGTGTGCTTAATTATCAGTGGATTCTTGTACACTGGACCATAGACTATACTGATATTTCTGTGTCATCGACTATCAGTCCATGGCACTGATATAAATGAGTTATATAGTAAGATTATAGATGGTTTCAGTGGAATTGTGTTGCTAGGGAGCAGCTTGGACCCAAGTTTATTTCCTGTCAGCTACTGTATTAGCAAACACTGCAACAGGAAATAAACATGGGTCCATTTACAATGTTTATGTTGTCAACTTGAAACCATCTATCGACCATTTCAAACTTGCCGTAAAACATTCTAAATGGGCCCAAGGTTGTTTCCTGATGCTAATATCAATAGTTGAAAGGAAATAAACTTGAGCCCAAGCTGTTCCCTAGCAACGCCATGCCACTCAAAAGGTCTATAATAGGATGTTGATGACATACTATACACTGATATGAATGGGTTCTAGTATAGTATTATTAAAGGATGTTGTTGACACTATACTGTAAACAGGACCCTGACATTGCTCTCTATTGCCTCCCTATGGCCGTTCATGGCATTACAACAACCAACACCACAGAGCCAACAGTAAACATTATTAAGCCAAGTTTTGAAACTGTTCCCAAGACCAAACATGATGAATCACAAATGGCAACCTTCTTCTTTAATTACAGCAATTACTGATTCTGAGTATAAGGGTTCTGAGATTCCAAAGTTAATAGCTTGTGAAACCTGCATGCGTTTTGTGCTGAACTAAAAGTGCTTGTTGCAGTCACTCTTAACAGGCTCGTGGATTCATGACCTCTCCAGACGATTTCATTTCTTCAGAATCAGAAACAGGTTCATCTGCCAAGTTTATCTGCACGTACAAGGAGGAATGTGGCTTGGAGGGTTGGCCACACTTAGCTGCCAGAGTTTTTATTTTATATTTGTTTTCATAAAAAAAAAAAAAACTGAAGTGAACACAGGATATGTATCTCCAAGAGTAGCCAGTCTTACCAGAATTGACAAAAAGACAAAATGTACATGCAATGCTAATTTCAAGTCCCCGGCACACCTTGGTACAGCACTGTTAAAGAGTTCAAACAGATGAATACATGTGAAAACATACTAAACATTGGTGTCTCACAACAATGACTGAGGACGGGGGCGATGAAGTCATACTGACCTTGAAGAATCTGGAGGGCGAGGTGGGGCTGGTGAGGTGAGGCATGTCCAAGCTGATCACCGATTTGGACTCCGTGTTGGTGTCCCAGACGTCCGATTCTGTCCTGATACTGCACTCTGTAGACACGCTCATCTGGTCATAGCTCCTGGTAGAGAGAGAGAGAGAGGAAGGGAAAGAGGAAGGAAGGAAGGGGGGGTAAGGGGGGGAGAGAGAAAGAGAGAGAGAGAGAGAGAGAGAGAAATGAGAAAGTGGAGTTATGTCCAGTCCAATAACAGGCAAACTTGGCTGGTTGCCATCCCTCTCTCTTTTTCTCTTTCTCCTTGTCCCATCTGAGTGAACAGTACTTCTGTTATTCAGTCATTCTCCCATTAAACTCTCACAAATTCTTCAACATCTATTGGAATGTGGGTTTTTGATACAATATTGCTGACTACTTACCACAAGCAAGAATTATATATATATATATATATATAGCATACATCATCTTCACATTAAAATGAGTAGCCTATGTGTTCTATCTATGTTCCTGTGTGAGCACAAGCAAAACACAAACATTTCCTGCTCCTCTTTTGGGTTGGGTGTGTTAGTGTGCCTAGATGCACTGACACCTCTCTCTCTCTCTCTCTCTCTCTCTCTCACTCATCCCCTTCTTTACACTCTTAAAATGAGAAAGAAAATATGACACTGGTCAGACAACATTCAACAGTAACAGTAACGCCTATGTGCCGTGCAGTTAGCGCGCCGGCGAGCATTCTGGGACACGCGTGTGACAAGGCGACCAGGTTCTAATATTTCCAGGGGGTAGGGGAGGGCTAATTGTTGTGACCAAAGGTATTCTTTTGAAAGAAAGCATTATAGGTTTACAGACACGCCCATTATGGCATTAAGCAGTAATGCCAGCTATGAGCAGAATGGGATACTACATTCCATGCAGTTCAAACATCGTTGAACTGTAATGGATGCTGAACCTATAGCTAGTGACGGCATGTCGCGCAACACATACCAGTAGCCTTACAGAGGGGTTTGACTTGTGTTATCTTACGTTTACTTTAACCACAAACGGATGAGGCGAGACGGCGGATGCCTGGTTTGACATCATTACTTGTTCCTCGTTGAAAAGTCATTCCACATGTTAGTGCAGTGGGTGCGCGTTGCGCTGGGTGATGGGCAGAATCATAATATTCCAGGTCACTGCCATGATAGTCAGTTGTTCCTTTGGAAATGAATCTATATGGAGCTAGAGAAGTGGACTTGTGATTGAAAGGCCACCGGTTCAAATCCCCTGACAAGTTGGGAACATCTGAGTGGTGGAAGTGAATGAGAAACACTCTCCCCTCCCTCAACGACTACTGTCAAGGTGCCCTAGGGCGAGGCACTTAACCCCGCGCTATTCCAGTGGAGCTGTTCAGTGGCCAACAGTAGAAGACTATGGTTGTCTTGGGTGGCTCCAAAGTATGAGTGTGTGTATGTGTATGTAACTCTCCCTCCCTCACAGGCCATTGCTGTACAGTAAATAAGAATGTGTCACCTTGTCTGATTAAATAATGGTCAAATATCAACATGGGGGCATAGAGGGTGGAGTGGATGATGAAGTAAAGAAGTCAGAGTTGAATGTATTATTAGAGTTAGCACCAATCATGATTGTGTTCCTAATTGGATTTCCATCAAACAGGAGTCAAATATATCACCAATATCACTACATCTCCATGCACAACACCAAGACATGTATCTTTGCAATACTTTGTTTCCCCCACAGGGGGGAGCGTGTTGATTATTTTTCCAGCGATGTGGCCTGGCTGAGCATACCACAGTGAGTAATGAAGTTAACCCAGTTTACAAGACCTACTGTGTTGTTATGCATCATCATTTGGTTTCCTTTAGAGTGACCCAAGACTTTGAAGAAAGGCCACATTTTTAATAAAAGGTATGATGACCGTGGTCATGATTCATGTGTGATAGGGAGATTTAGCACACACCTCCCACTTAAAACTAAGAGACAAGAGAATACAGCAACTGCTTAAAGCGATGGGTATGGAGCCTATATCAGTGGGTGGTGTATTTTCTAATCTATTCTCACATTTTCTATGGATACAGAGGAGAGAGTCACTGTGAAAAGGTTTTGGGGGGGGGGTTATGGTGAATGAACAGGCATGGATGGTTTTGATTAAGAAATGTCCCTGCTTCCCACAGCTATGCTTTGCTTGCAAAACACAGAACAGATTGAAGAAGACAACCCAACGGTGCTATCAGATGGTCGACAGTGTTTACATTCTTGGGTGCAAGGCAAAGCTGTGGGACGAACCACGCCTGACCAGAACACAATCGCACCCTGTTGTCTTGAACTGTTGTTTGATCAAAAAAAAAAAAATAGGCTTCATGTTTCTTATTTTACTCTAAAGTAGAACAAAAATGAGATGTTATATGGAGGTATAAATCAGACACCTGTGCTGGAAAAGGTGCACGAATTGAATAATGACTCATTACAAATTGATCAATTATATGAGATTCTCATATTTCAACCCCTCAAGGTTAAGCTGAAGTTGTTGGTGATCTAGTTGTTCCAGCTCTCATTACTTCCTCTTAAATTGACAGGTTTACAGTGTATCATTCTCTAAGCAAAACCTTTTTCCTCAAAGTAACTAGCAACTGCAGGGTTCAGACAAATGCGGTGAACTAGAAAGTAGGATATTTCCCTAAAAATGTTGTGGAGTAAAAGTATGAAGTTCCCTCAAATGGAGATATTCAAGTACCTTAAAACTGTATTTCAGTACAGTACTAGATTTCAAAATACTCCCCACCTCTGTCAAACACAAAAATGAATCCAGCAGTGAACTAGTTAAGACTGAGACGTAGAGCAGCCTGGAGGCCTAGGTGCAATCTTTCCATTCACTGAATTAAGCACTGTATGCTAACTGTAATTTCAACATTTGCTTGAGAAGAAAAAGTGACTTTTGGCTAAACCTTTAAGAAAGCCCAACCCTTGACCCTAACCCTTAACCTTGTTACAAGCCTGGTAAATGGAACCTGTTTGACCCAAGGCCACGTCGGTTAATACCCTGCGGACCTGCAGACCCAGACCAGCTCCAACGTGTCTGGAGCCTTTTCCACCCCCTCTGCTGTTGCGCCATAGACAAAATCTGCATTGCCTTTTTTTTTTTTTTACTGGTAATATTTACTGTTTTCCTGTCTCTGATGCTCCATGGCAACTGGTGTTAGATAATAATATATTGCTGGGGGTGGATAATTACTCAACCCTGAGATTTGACAGTGGTTTAACGGATATCTAGAGGGTAAATTTGAAGGAGTACGATTAAAACCTCACAGTTTTGTCTAAACCCCTTTACAGACTTCTTTGGTGATGGATTCTGGAAATATGATTGGAGTCACTGTTGAAATATTTTACTATTTTTACATTATTTCTTTTTTGTGAAAAGATGCAAAAATCGGAGCTTGGAGCTGGATTCATCTCGTCTTTACTCAGCGAAATGTTGCAAAATAGTCCACTTTAGGAGTTAAAAGAGTTGAACACAACTCAAGTCGACACAAAAGTCGAACAAAGCCAGCGGCAGCCGTAGCAGTAGCTCACCAGCTGTGACTCACACAAAACAATGACTCTGTTGTTTTCATTTGATAGGACAAGCAATACAACACACACACACACACACACACACACGTTAGCATGCGACTTGTGTTTTATTAACAAAACACTGATATTCTAATTCTAACAAAACACTGATATCACCCCCCCCCACCCCACCACCACAACCCCATGAACTTAATCTGTTATGGAGAGTTATGGTGCTTAGCAGACCATCACTTCACCACGCCAGCAGCAACGGAGGTTCACCGGCACACAGAGGCGCCGTCACTCATCGCACAGGATCCGACGGGAAAACAAACCAAATAGGCTTCTACGAGGAACCGAGCCGACCTCTAGCGCCGTCAGGTTACTGAGTCAACTAAAAACAAGGGATGGATGAGAGTCAGCGGCTGACTCAGTCACCGTCAGGTTACTAGGTTACGTGCCGTATTATGACTCACTAGGGTCGTTATGGATGAAAGATAACTGATAAAATCACACACTTCTAGAAGGCTCTTGTTTTAGACAGCGGCACACAATAGGAAGGGAGCGCGAGACAGAATGCAGTTGGGTTGACTTGGACTGCTGTGTAAGTGGTAGATCCGGGGAGACGCTGCCAACAGGGAAATTGGCAGCGAGTCAGGTATACTGTTGTACAATGCTGCCAAACCGGGGGCTGATCCCCGGGGCAGGTCTCAGTCTTCACCTCGCTTTACCCTCGATCAACAGGGCAGATCACTTTGGGCTGGTAGTGCACACATACACAAAAACATGGGGTCATTTTGATGGGAAATGCACGACACGCCATAAGAATACTGTAAGCTGAGGGTAAACTGGATTGTATCGAAACATACCAGATTTGAATTGAATGACGAGCTTAATTGAGTCATCGAATGCGTTTTGAATTATACTGTATCTAATCTGTATCATTTCTGTGTCATATCGTAGATCATGTATAGAGATGTGTATGGTTTTGTATCATCATTATCATCATCATCATCATAATCATCATCATCGGCTACCGGTCTGCTAACTGTTCCTTGACTTAAAATAAAAAAGCAGCATTCTGTCATCATGCTACACAGTTGGAACCAATTTCCAGAAGCTCTCAGATTTGCCCAAACTCTATTTTTAAAAACAGACCAAAAAAAAAACTTTTCTGTTCACAATTACCTTTAATAAAAATTTTGTTTTGCACTTGGACTTTTCTTCTTCTTTTTTATGCTCTTTCTAATCTCCTTGTATTTCCTTTTATCTGTATCATGTAAAGCACTTTGAATTGCCTCTGTGCATGAAATGTGCTATATAAATAAACTTGCCTTGCCTTGTCTGAGAGAGAAAGATACACACCCCTACCTAACAACATAATTCTAATCCTATTACATCACTGAGCTTCAGATTAAAGGGGAAATCCACCCAACAACAGTATTCACATCTTATTGCTATAATCTTAGACAGTTCAATGTCTGTGAACATAAACAATTGTCCCATTCACAATAAATCAGAGACTGACTTTGTTCACTCATAGAATGTTAAAGATTTGACACCCGAAATGAGCTTTATTTCCTAGCAGTAAGCCTATAAAAGTTAAGAGCAAGAGCGTGTGCTCATATTCCTGTGAAATCCGCCTAGTGACGTTCGCCTACCATCTACCCTAGCAAGTCCAGGATTTACCTGGCGATAATGACGTCATCAATTGAGTCTTGGCTCTCTTCTTTCCGGCTTCGGGAGAAATTGTTTGGAAGTAAACACATAATTCTCCACGATAACCTAACTAACGAGTAACCTACTGCATGAGTGAAAATGTCCCTTTAAACACCAAAGCAGCCCTTCTAAAGGCCACTCTGGGCATGTGGGATGTGCCTGGAAAAACCAATGTGGGGCCAAGTGTTTGCCAGATGCTGGGTGGGTCTGGCTCAACCAGCAGGCTGTAGCCTGTACAGAACCAGTTGAGACCACAGAGTAGGAGTTCAAATAAGGACAGAGATGCAGTTTTTGGTTGGTAACTATACGACCGTGTTTGGATTGGGACCCACACGTGGGTTATGGGAAGATTAAAATGAGTCCCCAATTTATTCTCTGGAAGTATCACATGAAGCCAAAGTCCTCTGAAGTGCATTGAAAAGGAGACATGTTGAATAAAACACTGCAGACTACTGTTAAACAGTGTAACAGCAGGACAGACGTGTCCTATTAACCAACACAATAAGCTGCCCAATCAGTATTGGGTCACAAGAATATTTACTCTGAAAATGTGGGTCTCTCCTGAAAAGAAAAAAAAAAGCCAACCAAGACACACTGAAATCAGGCCCACAGTGTTTTTGACTGCTTTCATATGTCTTCCCGCGGTTCTAACAGCAGACTCGATGCATGCTTTTTTCAAATATCAAAGCAATCCAGCCAACAGCATTACAAACAGACGCAATAATTAAGACATTTCATCACGGCAGCCAACTTGTCCCACGGGATAATAAAGTATTTCAATTCAATTCAATTCAATTCAATTCAATTCAATTGCCTTAGACAAAGCACCAGTGGGTGTAATAAAACAGGACTACAGCATATCACTGCTTGGATCGCCCTGGGACAGAGACAGTCGCGATGTATCCACCACAAGCACAAGGTTTCATAATCGTGACATGTTGACTTTGGAATGAGAGGAGGAAGAGGGTTCTATATATAGTAGAACTGACGGTTTATTTCTCTCTTTTTCCTCTTCGTCTTTCTCTGTCTCTCTTTTCTCTCTCTTCTGTCTCTGTCTCGCGACACGAGTTTTTAAAAACTTTCAGGATGCAAAGAATTTGGTACCAAATAATGCAATGATTAGCAGCGCTTTTATGCTTTTCCCACATGCTCAGAAAATGACTATGTACAAAGTTTATAATTTCTGATTCTCACAAATAAAGAATAAAATGGCATGCTTCCCCCAAAACTGGCGCCTGTGTTCAGTGTGTTGCAATAATGACAGACTCCGGTATTAATTGAATTAGTGTAACAAAGAGAGCTTTCTTTACCTGAGGAAAACACATGAGTGAGCTCACAGTGTTTGCATAATCCCTGTAGGATTGCACTGGAAACCACTCCCTGTGGAGGTCCTAGTGTGCTTATGAGTGTGTGTGTGTGTGTGTGTGTGTGCGCGTGTGTGTGTGTGTGTGTAGGTTTACTTTAGTTACCTGCTGTGTTTGCTGTTCCTCTCCTTGGTTTTATAGCGGCTTTGTTTGAGAGCCCACTGCAACACGATAGACCGGTGGTTCTCAGCCTTTTTAAGACCACAACTCTACAGCTGTCGTTGAGATAACGGTGATCAGAATAGTCACTATCAAAATGAGTTCTCTCATTAGGGCTCGTGTCCACATAGCGTCTTTTTCTGGGAGGCGCTAATGGCGACAGCAGCGCCTTTCTGAGAAGTTCAGAGGTTTTCAACTAATGCAGAGCCCGGAGCAGCCCATACACTCTCTGCTCATAGGGAACAATTGACGAGAGACACAGGCACTCAGAAAAAGACACTATATGGACACAAGGCAAACTATATCGTGATGTGCGGGTCAGCTCTGACATCACGCAAACCCGCCGGCATTCGTCATTCACCCCCACAACTGCCCACGACCTGGACAATTATAAACATCCTAGATCAGCATCCACAAAAATCAGTTTTTTGGGTGTTTTTTTTGTTTTGTTTTTTACAAACGCCATGTGATTTCCAACAAACAAATATTTATTGTAGACCTAATCTTACGTTCTACATCTTCTGCCCACAACCCACCTGCAGTTATTCGTACCCACGGGACCTACGGGTCACGAGTCAACCCGCGCATCACTAATGGCAGGTGTACTTCAGTAGAAAATAGGGACGGGACTATCTATCAAAATACAGTATATCGTGATACAAAAATGTGACAATATGTATCGCGATACTGTATCAGCTACATTTTATTCTGCCATAGATGACTTGCACTTTTACAAGCTCTCCGTCACCCATTACAGTTTGTACAGCTGAGAACGCAATCCCCATTTTACTTATATGGTACTGTCTCTGGTAACATTACAACGTCAACTGCTTCAAAAATGGCAGTAGGTGGTAGTGAAATGTCTGACGATGCTGAGATTGAGATCTCTCCATCTACACTGAAATCATCAATGTGGCAGCACTTTGGCTGTCCCGTTAAAGTATTGTGGTTGTATCGTCTATGGAATCATATCATGGGAAAAGCATATCGTCTCATCCCTAGTAGAAAATAGTTTGCAATGAAATTGTTCACAATGAGGTCTGTGGATTGTTGTGAGTAACCGTATCATGATTTCTGGACAGAGATGTTGCTGTTTAGTTTTTCCAATTTTAAAATCTGTTTTGGCACTTTGAGTGCCACCAAATAAATGCCATTGAGCTCCATTGTATTGGGGTGATGGCAGACATCTCTACGGCCAACATCTCCAAACCTCAAATAACAATGAAACTATCTGGATGGATAGATAGCACTTCGGGTAACACAGATGGGAACACTGAGAGAGCAAAGAAAACGGCAAAAATTTACTTTACAAATGTTATAAGGTAGGAAATGTATTCAGCTTGTAGATTATAGAGCAACAATAGAAAACTCTATTTGGGTGGAAATTTGAATATAAACAAAAGCGAGTTGTTTACAAGAAAAACTCTGCTGGATAACGTTAAGAAGAGAAGCTGCTTTGCAGTGTGTTGCACGTCAATTCCTTTTACGACAAAATAAAGAGTTCAAAACAAATTTGTTTGCTTCGCATTAATCCCCCAAGGCAGCAGGCGGATAATGAAAAGCTCAGTCATTAATATTCTAATCTAAAACTATTTAATATGCCAAGCAAATACTGGCAAAGTATAACACTGGCAAAGTAGCACAAATGCTGTCATGCTCTTATTATAGTGAAATACATGGTACCCCTCCAAACCACAGAGAGAGATGGCTAGAAGCAATTCCTGAACACCGAGGGAGGGCATGCAAGGCTGCAGGGTGGTTGTGAGGGAAACAGAAAGGTGACAAACAGCAGCGAAGTTTGCAAATTAGGTACATATTCTTAGATATTCTTTTTTCTGAGTTGATGAGTCCAGTTAGTGTGGAGGATATGATAGATTTGTATTATTATTATTATTATTATTATTATTATCATTATTATTATTATTATTATTATTATTAAGTTGGCTTGACAAAGGCATCTTTAGGGTATGTCCGTGGGGTGTACTTGTGCTTTTTCTATGGATAGCTCACTTCTATCCTTCAGACTATCCAGAGACTTATACAGGGGCATGGCTATTATCAACTTTTAAGCTAGAGCCCTCCAACTTGCTATACAACTTAGAACATGTCCAACTAATGAATGTTGATGCCACTGCTGATCTGCTACTGTGCAAGGTTGACATTGTATTATAATATAAATGTTTGTATTTGTATTAATCATGCTTGTATTAAAGGCTTGTATTAAAGGCATGAATAAAGGACTATGGAACAATACCATGATATGTATCTGTAAAACATCATGGGAGACAGTATCATGACACTGTGCTAATATTTTCCCGCACCCCAGGTATTTTTACTATCCAAAACGTATATTTGATTACAACAGTTCTTCGACTGATTTCAACAACACCTGCCAAGTGGTAGGTGGATCTGACACATCTACCAGCATTTCCCACCCTCCCTGACGCATAGATAACCTGGGCCTTGGCATGCACACATGCGTACACAACAGACACACATACACAACACACACACATACACAACACACATACATGTATACACGCAGTTTCAGTTCTATTCTCATATGGGGGCGTGTGTTTTTAACCTCTCACTTCTAGTGCTGCCCCCCCCTCATAGTCAATCAGTCCATTCATCGGTCGGTTTGGTCTTAGTCGACCAAGACTTTGTTAGTTAGATTAGTTAGATTTTTCCATGCTGAATGAGTTATTTCCTGAAAAATGATAAGAACATCTCTGGTAAGCACTAGATTGAAAGAGGTCCCTCTTTGCATGTGGAAAACTCTAATTTTTGTCAGTGAAATCCATCAGTCGTAAAGTCCTATGACTATTGGTCGACGAAGGATTTCCTCAGTCGAGAACAGCCCTACTCACTTCTGTGTAATGTAATGGCCGCTGGACAGTCACAGTCGGGTAACTTTGCTCTGGAGTTCCGTCCTGCTGTAGGCCTAGTGAGTGTATAGTGGGCATGTTGGATAATTCTTTCACATTTCTGCCTAGTGTCAGTTCAATATTGCAAATTACCTTGTTGCTGAATTGATTTACGAGAGGGAATATTAACATCATGGCTCAATCACTTAAATGCGCTGAAATAACAAACCATCCACAACTGCATTGGGCTGCATATAATTTGCTACAACCCCAAGGCTTTGGCTAAGGATTTTGCCCTGTCTGAATCTGCTTGGAGAGGTTGTTAACGTAAATTCCTCCAACTGTGGTGAGGGAACCGAGTGGTTAGGATTTTTTTTTACATGAACCATTCCATTCCTAATGCTCACGCATATGCACTCACACACACAGAGCTGTGTATTAACGGTCTTAAAAATTGTATGCAAATATGCCGTAGGGAACTCCAGTCAATAAATCTTCACCCAAAATGGAGGTGTGTCATTGTCAAAAGCCATCAGATCAAACAGGTGTCCATTGAATGTCTCAGTCAAACAACAAATGAAAAACCACAGACTTTAACTTGAACATCACAGTCAATCATGCCATGAGTAAACCACCGATAAGCCAACAGATATGCACACGCACACAGTGACATACAGATGCACACAGTGACATACAGACACACACACACACACGCACGCACACACATAACACACACGGACACACACACGGACACACAGCACACACGGACACTCACAGCACACACGGACACTCACAGCAGGGACAACACAGGATATGACCCAGTTAACGTTTGATTGGGTTACAATGAAAAAAACAACACAGCACCACTCCCTAATGTAATGCTGTGTTAAATCTTACCAGGACAGTGTTATCATTGCAGACCTTGAGGTAATAACAGGCTGCTA
This sequence comes from Parasudis fraserbrunneri, assembly GCA_900302295.1. Classification (NCBI taxonomy): domain Eukaryota; kingdom Metazoa; phylum Chordata; class Actinopteri; order Aulopiformes; family Chlorophthalmidae; genus Parasudis; species Parasudis fraserbrunneri. Next base: position 3,022 of record OMKL01142502.1, on the reverse strand, counting down.
CATAATGGTTTATCCACCTTAATATGTACCAGTAATAGTAGAGCAATCGTACATAAACTGAAAACAGGTCTGACAAATGGGTACCACACTTTTGGAAATCATGAGTAAAAAAATAAATAAGCAATTGAATCAAAATAAAAACTCATCTCACATTACTTTTTAACATGCTGTGTGGGTAACCCAAGTCTTACTATTAACATGTCTTTAACACATAACCTAGGTTTTATATCATGTTGAAAAGTAACAAAATGTGTGCTGTCCCTAGCCAGCAAATGGATGCAAAAATGACACCGAATTTGAATGGCAGTTAACAGCTTGAGATATACGTATATGAGTATTTATAGTCGTAGTACTTATCCAAACCCTTATGGAATGGAGGCCATCTAGACCAGTTCAGATAAGCGAAGTTAGACTGTGCTAGGGTAAATATTGACATAGTGATACACTGCCACACAATTCTATATCTACTTGTTATAATTAGAATCCGGCTAAGTCTGTGGACTGACAGGTTTTTTAAATTAAGGCTGATCCAACCAATCAAGCAGCATTCATTCATTTCAGTTGGACCTGGCTCACCAAACAGCAGCATGTGCAGTATGCCTGACACATCTATACCTATGTCACAATGGGTTGCACAACCACATTTCTGCAACTGTAGTGGGACCTTTTGGATTTTTAACATCATACTCCAACACCAGAGTGTGCCTCGGTGATATGGAAGAAAGTAATAGCACAATAAGGATTTTCTCCCCCACAATATCGATATACTGTAGAGTATATCCAGATATCTATTCATGTATGCCGTAATCCAAGTGAGCTTCACGTCACGTTTAATTGCATGGTAATGTTGTTGAGTGTGACATCAAATCAAAGCTCAGTAATTTCCCCCAAAAAACCTGATCCCTCAAATATTTTCTAACTCATATTCTGAGAAAATGTAGACATGTTTGCTTGTTCTCTGTGTGTACCATATCATTCACAATATCATAATTTCATGACAACACGATGTCACTGAAAGACAATTAATGATAAAGTTAAAACATTGCCTCGCCCTGTACCAGAGGCATGCCACACTGTAGGTTTTCGGATGCAACTTCCAATCATAAAAAGATTTTACTAACACCAACCAATGTTTCCCCAACACATTCATACCGTACGTATGTGGCAGCTCGCTTCAATATACCACAGGCCAGAGATTCCCCAAACCGTCACAACATATTAACAGCACTTCTTTATTGCATGTTCATGGTCTTGTCTGCCATGTGTACATATCACACGCCCCAGCCTGCCACCATGACATACAGCTCGACCAGAGAACCTTTGGAGGACACTGCTAAATCACACAATCAGTTTCCTGACATTTACACAGCCTGGTGTGCAGACTTTCACGTCAACTCCCAGTGGTTAGTGCGGTACAGCCGTGGGGTGATGATGTGGTCTTTAGAGGGTGGGGTTTAATGATCATATCAGTCATAGTCACCTGGCTAGAGATGTCACCATATGAGATTTTGATGGTACGATTATTGTCTGAGGAAATACCACAGTTTTCACGATTATTATACTATTTTTTTCTAAGATTATAAAAAAAAGAAAAAAAGATTTTATATATAAAATAAATAAAAATCAGTAACCTCCTTTTGAATAAAATAGTCCCATTCTGCAGGACCTCTTTTTCTGCATTAGGATTGACAAGATAATCAATGTCAAAAAGAGTTGCCTATAGCAGGCTTCGCTGTGAACTGCTGCAGGGTGAGTATAACTGTTGTGGGCTAGCTTAGAAGCCTACGTTAGCGGGTTACGTTTTTTTTTCCCTTGACTTGGGCAAACAGGGATGGATAGTGATCTCAAAGGTGCACAATGTTAGTCGTGTTGGACCCTTTGGCGGTCACTTTTCGTCTGAAAATTGGATATCCGTCTTCAACAAACCCCTGGTCGATATCCAAAATGCTCCCACACTGCCGATTTAAGGCGCATTTTTTGGCGCATATGAGGCTGTGATGTCGGCTCCCTCTGCCGTTTTCACAGCAAGTCTCCTCTCTGCTCGTTAGCGGTGGTACTCACTCAGAATCACACGTGACTTGCAAGCAGAGTTTTCACCGCAAACACAAACAAAGTGACTCATGAGAGGAGTTTTCAAGGAGCAATGCAGGGCTGAGTACCTTAGCTAAATATTGTGGCTTCTACAATTCTTACGGTTTGGAAACTTTGGCGTTTTTTTTTTTACCACAGTTATGGTGAAACCGGTTAATCCCGACATCCCTACACCTGACATACCAGTTCTCTGTGGTAAAGAAAAAGACTTAACAATGAGCCACCAACAAGCCAAGCATTCAACGCCATTGGCATGTACACTGTAAGCTCTTACATACTTGGACCTTAAGTGAGTCGCTCTTACTATTTACCTGTTCATCTGGTCAATCCTCACATGACAATCATCGTGACAACTCAATTTCTGCTTGAGGATAAATAAAGTTTCTATCCATCTATTAAGGATGCACTGATACCACCTTTTCACTGCTGGTACTGATCCCAAGTACCGTGTTGGCCGATAGCGAATCCCGGTCCAATCCATCAATTTTACTGAACAGTATAGACTTAGACCACCAGTTTACTGAATAGTATAGACTTAGACCATCAGTTTACTGAACAGTATAGACTTAGACCACCAGTTTACTGAACAGTATAGACTTAGACCATCAGTTTACTGAACAGTATAGACTTAGACCATCAGTTTACTGAACAGTATAGACTTAGACCATCAGTTTACTGAACAGTATAGACTTAGACCACCAGTTTACTGAACAGTATAGACTTAGACCATCAGTTTACTGAACAGTATAGACTTGAACTTGTTTCTGATCTGTTAGACTTAGACCAGCAGTTTACTGAACAGTATAGACTTAGACCACCAGTTTACTGAATAGTATAGACTTAGACCATCAGTTTACTGAACAGTATAGACTTAGACCATCAGTTTACTGAACAGTATAGACTTAGACCATCAGTTTACTGAACAGTATAG